>JAJPUD010025003.1:0-14315 GCA_023553655.1 Myrmecobius fasciatus
ATTTTGAAGAATCTCCTCCTTCCCTCCTCTACCTCCCTCTCTCTCTCTCTCTCTCTTTCTCTCTCTCTCTCTCTCTCTCTCTCTCTCTTTCTTTCTGTCTTTCTGTTTCTCTGTCTCTCTCTCTATCTCTCTCTTTGTCTCTCTCCCTCTCCCTCCCTTCTCCTCTGTCTCACTCTTCCTCTCTCCCTTCCTCCCTCTTTTCCCCCCTCCCTTCCTACTCTCCCCACTCCCTACTCAGTATATAAAAATAAAGAGATAGTATTTCTGTGATAGCATATTATATTGTCTTTGAAGAGCTGTGTGTATTGGAAAGATAGAGTGCTAAGTGAAGTCTTTTTCATGGCAAAACAGCATGGCTCTATGTTTCTGGTGTTCCTAGAAGGGTTTTCCTTACAAAGCTACATTCTTTTACTCTACTGTTGTGTGGGTCCTTAGGAAAGCTCTGTACCAGGCTAATCTTGCTATGAGTATGAACATCATCACTGAAGGGTTAGGTAATATGAATTTGTGTCAGAAGGTGAATGACAAACCCCTCCTTAACAATACCTTTTGAATGCCTTTATATTCTATAAGGCGTGAATATATACCAGAGGTCACAGAAGCCTACCAAAGCTTAAGGGAAGCAACTAAAGGATTTCAGACGTTATAGGTTGTATTGACAGATCCTTCTATGGTTTCTGTAGCTGTGAGTCCACTGATAATCTAAACCCATGAATGATTACCACCTATTTTCCAACGATTGTGAGAAGATTCATTTTCATTTCCTTTCTTTTTCTTTCTTTTCTTTTTTGGAGACAGTTAGAGTTAAGTGATTTGCCCAGGGTTACATAGCTATTAAATATCTGAGGTTGGATTTGAGCTCAGGTCCTCCTGGTTCTTGGGCTGGCACTCTATCCACTGTGCCACCTAAATGTCCCCTGGTATTTGCATTTCTTGCCTTAAAGATCAGTTGACCCTGGTCTTTAAATTTCAGACCAACACTTTTTGGTAGCAAAGCATGAATGTGGCATACATCTTAGGTAAATTTTAAGGAAATGAACTCCATTAAATGGTGTCCTTTATGGGCAGAGTAAGCTGTTTATGGGTGTGTTCATCAAATTGAATAGTTGACTTGAAGTTTAGAATATAGAATAAGGTTGTAACTAAGAGGAAGGGGGGATGTCAATGGACAAGTAAAAGTAACATGGATCTATATAATTTGTGATCATTTTGCAAGAGACCTTGGGATAGGTATGATCTTGCTTTAAATATGGTGACCTTGATCAAAGGAGATAATATACATACATTTTGCAATCCTTAATACACTATAAAATATGAGATGATATTGATGGTTATGATGCTGATGCTGAAATTAATGTTGATTTTATTATCAGCGCTGGTGGTTTTGAGATTAAGAAAATAGAAGGAAGCTTTTTGGAAAGCAGTGTAACCCTGAGACTGGGCAATTAGACATCAAGCAATAGTGCTATTCTCCCAGAGAATGATTATATCAAACTGTCCTGTATCCACGATTTGGATAAAGTCTCCAAACTGAAAGGTAGTAAATAGAGTTAGGAGATATGCATTAGAAGATCTGGTAGAAAGGAGACCCACCAGAAATATAATGATAAATCCCAGACATATGAAAAAGTTATCACTAGTAATATTGGAGGACAAATTTGCCAGAATCAGGGTAATATAGAGTGGCATAAGTTCTATTCAGTTCTAGTGCTTTGGAGAATAATATTTGTAGTGAAGTGATGAATGTGAAATTATTTTTTTTATTTTTTTATAAAACTTTTTATTTACAAAACATATGAGTGATTTTTCAACATTGACCTTTGCAAAAACCTTTTTTTTCCCCAAGCTTTTCCCCTCTTTCCCCCCCCCCACCTAGATGACAGGTAATCTAATACATGCTAAATAGGATAAATTTTATGACAAATACCATGCATGTATACATATCTACAGTTATCTTACTGCACAAGAAACATCAGATCTAGAAAGAGAAGAAGAAAAAAACAACCTAAAAAGGAAAACAAAATGCATGGAAATATTCACAGAAAGTGTTAAAATGCTGTTGTGGTTCACACTCAGTTCCCACAGGCCTCTCTCTGGACGTTTATGACTATCTTCATCGCTGAACAATAGGAACTGGTTTGAATCACATCATTGTTGAAGAGAACCATGTCCATCAAAATTGATCATCGTATAGTCTTGTTGCTGTGTATAATGTTCTCCTGGTTCTGCTGATTTCACTCAGCATCAGTTCATGCAAGTCTCTCCAGTCCTCTCTGAAATCCTCCTGTTGGTCATTTCTTACAGAACAATAATATTCCATAACAAGGAATGTGAAATTAGAGGAATTAGAGGAAGACTAGTTTTCAGTAAAGAGGGACAACCTACTATAATAGCTGAAGTATTGAGCTTAGAGTAAGGGAGACCTGCTTCAGATTTCTAGTAGCTATGTCATTCTAGGATTTTTCCAGATCTTTCTGGGCCTCAATTTCCCTAACTCTAAAAGTCAGTTAGTCTCAACAGTCTTGAGGTCCCTTTCAGCTCTAAATCCATGATCCTATTATCTTATCAATTGTATCTAAAAAGTAGAGGCCTGAGAAGAGAGTTTACATGGTAAAAATCCACTCAATTAGCCTGGCAGATATAGGGAGGGTGATTTAGTCTAGGCAGTGTAGGAAGGCCACTATTGCCTTGCATGAATGGTAATTGGGCTTCAGTGGATCAGTTAGGATGATGTCTGCCTCATTTAGAACTCAAGGACCTTCTCTAAACCCATCTTATGGGGGACAAACTTCCATTTTACCAAATTTATTTTTAAGGAGTTGTTTTCTTCATTCAAGCAGTTGGCTTCCCCTCTCCCACCCCCAAACTTTCACAACTTTTCTGCATTTATTTTCTTCATTTTTCTTCTCTCTCTTTTTAAAGATCCTTTTTGAACTCTTCCAAGAGAGCTTTGTGAGCTGGAGACCAGTTCATATCCTGCATTGAAGCTTTACCTGAAGGCATTTTGCCTTTGCTGTCCTTTTCAGGATTTGTGCTCTGATCTTGCCTGTTTCCATAATAGCTCAATATGGTCAAAGTTCCCTTTTGCTTTTTTTGCTTATTTTTTTTTAAATTGAGGTCTGCTCCTGGGCCCAAGGGAGTCTGTCCTAAGCTTCCTCTGCAGGACTTCTTACTGAATGCAGGCTCCCCCACTGCACTGAATGGGCCTGGCCAAGTCCCACTGTTATGTTGGGTGTGAGGGCTCACAATTTGCTTTTTATAGTTTCTTTGGAGGTCTCACAGCTGGTCTGCTGATCCACTGGCCTTCTGAACCAAGACAAAGTAGCCACTGCTGTTTATTTTGGCTGTCTCCCTCTAAATTCTCTGTCAGTCCTCCCAGTGTTGTGCATGCATTGAGCCAGGAAACAAAATTCAAACTCTCCAGAAACCACGCATAACAATTGAAATCTTTAATTGAAGTTCCTTAGTCAACAAGCCTTTTTTTAAGTGCTTACCGTATACCAAGCACTATGCTAAACAATGGGGATGCAAATTCAAGCAAAAAATACATCCCCACTCTCTCAAGAAGTTTGCATTCTAATAAACAAAAACAACACATAAGAGAGAGCTGAGAAGAGGTAGGGAATGGGAAGGTATTCATATAGGGACATGGTGCTGAAGTCTGGAAACTCAGAAGCAGAACTGGGAGATGAATGGAGGATACTTGGGGTGGGCACTTCCACAAAATGGAAGTCTTGGGAGGTGTTCACCAATGGGATACAAGAACTACAACAAGGGGAGAGAGATGTTTCAGGGTGAGAAAGCCATAGTCAATGAGGCAAATTCCAAAATGAGAAGGCAGTTGAATCATAGTTATGAAATATGGTCCCAAAAGCAGAACTCAAGTAATCTAGGAGATAGAGGGTGGCCGTCATCAGTACCATTTTGAGGATTGTATAGGAAACTTTGATAGTACGTCAGAAGTAAGGCCATATGCTTTCATGGGAGATGCACAGGACATTCACAAAGCACATTTAAATGGAATAGAACTGAAGATACAAGTACTGGTTAGAAATCAATGTTGAGGGTGAAACCAAACGTGCAAAGTTTGCAAAGCACAGAAAGCTTACAAATGCATTATCTCACTTAAGTCTAACAATACTGTGAGGCATATAATGCATATATATCCTCAGTTTATACATGAGTAAAAGGAGGTGTAGAGAGCTTAATTAGCTCCAAAGATGGATAGTTTAAGGAAGGGCAATGTGTAAGAATGATGTTTGGTGAGTTGTGACTCAATATGGCTTTATAATTACATAGGAGAAATATATTTTCATCATGAACAGGTATTGATGATAGGGACAAGTAAAGAGGTCTCTTTTGTGCTCCTAAATTGGTCATTAAGTTATGTCTGTCCAATAAAAGTTATTGGGGACTTACAGATCAGTGAAGGGACATTGGACTGTTAAGAGAAGGTCAAATAAGTGGTGATTATATTTGTGAAACTCAGGAAACCCTGAAGACCTTTCATAATTGGATCCATATTATAGTTATAATATAACTTTCTTTTCTTTTTTTAATAGAATTATTAGACAGGAAGATTAGGGGATGTGGGCAAATATAGCCTATTGAGACTTTAAACAAACATTTGACAAGTCTCTAATATTATTATTATGGACAAAATGGAGCAAATAATCATTGATGTTTTAATGTTGATTGGGAAGGAAGGTCTGTAGTTGAGTTCTACAGGGATTTGTCCTCATTTTGAGAGGATTTAAACTTTTAGTCTATGATTTGGATGATGGTATCATTGACACGCATCTCAAATTTTCATCTACCTCACATCTTATAGGCTTAGCCAACATATTGGAAGATAGAAGCACCCCCCCCAAAAAAATCTTCATCAAATTAGAATGTTATAGCAAATATAATGCATTAAAATTTAATAGAGATAAATTAAAGTCTTCTCCAAAAAGAACTTATTGGCATGATTTACTTAACTGAAATGGATTGATTTTTAATAAGAACATCAATACTGTTATCATTAAATTCCTCAAGTATGTCAATTCATTGGTCACTAGACAAAAATTTTACATTAAAAGCATTGAGAATTAAGTTAATATCTTTAGATAGTCTAAAAAATTTTCTGGGATGGCATAGCTAGTAAGCAACTTAATACTTTAAAATTCATTGACTGCTTAGTTAAGAGTGTTATTCTTAGCACACTTCAGAAATCTAGAGGCTGGATCACAGCACACTGGGTGAATCCCTTCTTAAAAAGGGACAGAACAAGAAGACATGAACAAAAGTTGTACAGAAAATAGATCAAAAGAAATAGATGGATTATAATCAGTATCAGAGATACTGATAATGATGGAGTGAAGAATACAAAGTCTTTCCTTTGGATTTAAAAATTCACTTCACAAGTATGAAATAGGAGGGGCAAAGTTAAGCAATAGTTTGCCCAAAAAAGGATTTTAGTGGACTATGTTAAATGAACATATTCTGGAATGTAAATGATACAAAAATCAATGAAAGGTGTTGGGTGTGTAGCCTGGATACATGAGCCACATTTTTGACTATTTGGAGAAAAGTCATGTGGAAGGATTAGATTTGTTCTTTGTTGGCACCATGGACTGATCAAGGAGCAATGAGATGAAGTAAGATAGAATTAAATATGATGTTAAGCAGTCTTTTATGAATTAAAAGCTATTCCCAAATGGATGACCTACTTTGGGAGATAGTGGGTTTCTCCTCCCTTAAGTGAGGCTCAGTGATTCAAAGCTAAATAATTAGGAATGATGTAGAGATGTATCTTGATTGAGTTTGAGATGGATTTGATACACCTTTGTTGTTCTTTGTAATTCTCAGATTCTGTGAAATGAATGAACACGTGTCATTTTCCCCTCTCTTATGTTCTATCCTTATCCATTGGTAGAATATTATGTTCCTAAAAACTCCAGGTATTTCTGTCCAAAGTAATACTTTTTCAATCTTATACATAAATGGTATTCTAACACCAAGCTCTAGTTCTATATAAAATTGTATATTATATTTAATATATACATATACATATATTGCTTATTCTAGCAGGTCTTTGAAACTTGGATCCACAGACTGCAAAATAGGAACAGATGGGTTACGAAGTCCAAATGGTATCCCAAATTAACTCATTGTCTAAAACACATTTTTTTTCAGTTTTGATGTGCATACTATATTGTATAGCCCACTGAAGTCCAGATTGGGGTGAGGAGAAGAGTATCTTAAATACTATAAGAAAATTCATAACTCAGAAAGGCATGTGTACAGACATCTCAGAGGAAAAAACATACCCAATAGGTTTTATTCTTTAAGCTATATTCATTTATTTCTTAGAGATATATCCATCATACAATGTCCCACATATATCCCATCAGGTGTGTTATATGTGATACTTGCAAAATTTAAAAAAGATCAAATGGAAACATAAAAAGTTATTTGGGACAATAAAAAATAAATGGCTTGACATTTATGTCAGAGTCAAGACGTGGGACCAAGTCTTCCTGACCCCAAGTCTAGCTTTCAGTCAACTAGGACATGCTATCTCTCATAGTAGAAACTAATTATTGAAAAAAAGGAGTCTGGCTTCTTGCCACAGTAGATAACTAAAATGAGAATATAGTTCATTCTTGCCTAAAAATGGTGGTGATTCTTATAAAGTTTTGAAAGACATCTTCTCAGATAAATTTTTTTTTCCTTTGGTGTGTCTCTCTTTCTGGGAGTCTTCCTATCTCACTCTGGGACTACTTGTGGGATTGAGCTATTCCATTTCTGACCTGGGCCAATTCAGTTCTCCATAGATGAGCTCTCAAGGGGCTCATCATATTAATGTCAAACAGTGCAAAAATTCAATTACCTTAGCCCACTGTAGCTTAGAACTCTTCAGTTTAAAACTATCTACTAAGTTTAGACTCCCTGAAGGCTAGAATTGTAGATGTTTTCCCCCATACTTGGTTGTATCTTTTGTTCTTGCAACACCTATATTTTCTAATGTATTCCTCTCCTTTACATATCCTTGAATGTCATTTCTTTAAAAAAGAAAGACAAATATTTCATAAGAACTAATGAAAATATCAATGGTGAGAGGGAAATGTTATATACAGTTGATCCACACCCATATCTTCCCCTACCTTTACAAAAAATATTTTATTCATTATAATTTTTCAGGATTCCTTTTCAATTATTTTGTCATCATTATTCCATTTATATTGTTATAGTTTACATATATATATATATATATATAAACAAACATATATATGGGTATATATGAATATATATATGTATATATATGCATATGTGTATATATCTATATCTAGCTTTTTGGTTCTGCTTACTTCCCTCTGTACCAGTTTATGTAGGTATTCTTTATATTCATGTTATTGAACATTTAAAAAAAATTAATGTAATATTCCATTACATTCATGTGGCACAGATTGTTTAGACCTTCTCTAATATGCATGTGGTCTGTTTCCAGTCCTTTGATACATCACATTTTGCTCTTATAAATATTTTGGCATGTGTGGAGCCTTTCTTTGCAGGTATATCACTGCTTAGTAGTAGAATCTGACTAAAATGGACATTTTAGTTATCCTTTTTGCAAAATTCCAGATTGCTTTCTAAGATGGTTGGACTAATTTACAGCTCTACCAACACAACACTATCATACCTGTTTTTCCACAATCCCTCCTATGCTGATTGTTCTCATCTTTGTCAATTTGTTGAGTGTGCCATTGATCATTTCTATTATTATGAGAAGGATAAAGAACTTCCAGTGAAATAAATATTTCTATAAGCTCCCAACTCCACCAGTTTCTATAGATGAAGGGTTTTACAAATAAGAAGATTGAAGTCTATTTGCAGGAAAAAGGCATTGGCTCTCAACTCCTATAATGGAGAGAGTTGAAAGGGAAATATTTCTGTAATCTAGTTCATGTTTTGCTTGTCCATGCCTCCCATGTTCTGTTATCCTGATACTCTGCTACTTATTCACTCCCTTTCCCCAAAGGCATCATTTTATACTAACCTCAAATATGTAGAGATGGAAAAGATCACAGAATCTATTTAGTCCAACTCTCTTATTTTGTAGATGATGAAACCAAATCTTGAGGGAGTTAAATGACTTGCCTAGCATCACACAGGCAGTAAGCATCAGAAGTGGGATTTAAATAGGGACTGCCTACTTCCTTCAAAATCACTGCTCTTTCCACTATACCATGTTGCCTTATGTAGCTGTTATTCTCTCCACCCATCTGTCCTGTATTCTTCAGTG
Source organism: Myrmecobius fasciatus (assembly GCA_023553655.1). Taxonomy (NCBI): domain Eukaryota; kingdom Metazoa; phylum Chordata; class Mammalia; order Dasyuromorphia; family Myrmecobiidae; genus Myrmecobius; species Myrmecobius fasciatus. The sequence goes on from JAJPUD010025003.1 coordinate 8,288, forward strand.
GAGCAATTGTTTTGGTAGCAGCCCAATTTCCTAGCATGAGACATTATCTTTCCTCATGTTACTTCTCTATTCCAATATAGTTAATGAGGATAAGACTCTCCTTGTTTGAATTTGTTTTTATACAACAGTCACTGAGGTTGTATCAGATGTGGACACATGTGAACTACCATCTCAGGATGTGATAGCATAATTCCAAAGTCAGTATTCAGTATGGAGATTCAATTCATTTAGGGTAGGCAAAGAAATAGTCAAACTCTAGTGAGTTAGCCCAAGAGCAATATTATCTGAAGTGATACACTGGCTCATGGTCTGGGAAATATCCAGTCTATGACTGACACCCATTCCTGCTTAAGTTTCCAGATCTGTTTTTGCTGCTTCTTGTTTGGACATTTGCCCTTTTTCCTACTTCCCTTTTTTCCTGGTGTGAAGCAAAATTATTAAAGATATTCAGCAAAACACTCTTTTTAATTATCAGTCATGTCACTTATTATAGCACCTTCATTAAGTAAGTAATGATTAAGAAAAATTTGGCTTGGTCAATGGGGATATTCCAGGATTGGAATTATAGGAATAATTGACTTTAAGTCAAGAACACAGTCAGTTCCTCATATTGGCCAGAAAAACCTTTCTGGTGGCTGGAACAAGCTATCCTGGGGTTTGGAAATATGTTTTAACTTTTGCCAGAACTAGTTTATTTCTCACTGGGCATCCTTCAACTACATCCAAAGGTCTGTGGGTTCCATTAGGAGCCGCAACTAAGAATGAATCTTTGAGGTTTAGGAATATAGCTTCTTGGGAAAGTCTCTTTCAAACTCCATTTGAGATTGTCTCATAAGAGGTTACTTGGTTTCATAATCTTTTGAGTATGTAAGTTAATGCAGACTGACAGGAATGGAAATAGTCATCCTTTTATTGATTTATTTAAAAAATATTTTTGGTAGTTTTTCTTTTGCTGATCATATCATACTTAAAGGTTTATTAAAATAAGAATGAAGAAAACTGAATCAGAAGGTCCCAAGACAAAGATTCAGAAACTGGCATCCAGGAGTCAGGACACAGAGAAATTAGTATCATGGGCATGATCACTGCTGGTAAGTGTAATTTTCTTGTTCAGAATGCCAGTCTATAGATAGTTCTTGTGTTCATTTGAGTGCTATCTGTCATTTTTCAATGCTTCTACTGATTCATCTATGCCAGCAGTAAGCTTAGAAGGCATAATCAGCTATAGTCACACAAATGGAATAGATGATTCATAAGTTGATACTTCATGACATCAGGAAATCAATAAAACCCAAAGGCAGAAAAACTCTGTAAGTTCTCTAGCTTCTTGTCTCTTATTTAGTTGAGCTTATTATCATTATATTAAGCATGGAATATTTTATAGTAGTGATATTCACAGAACTAAGAAAATCAGGAATATCAATGAGTTTAACATTGGTAATCTGATACTACACTATTTTGCCAATTTATGTGACTTATGGTGTTATCTGCTTGAATTTGTATTCATGGAGTTACATCATATTTGTGTGTTCTTAGGGACAATTCCTAGGAAAAGGACCTGCTAGTCTTGGTCTATCCTTGGGCATATGGAAGAATTTGAAGAGCTGCTATCATTAAAGGAAGTTGACTCTAGATTAGGCCAAATTAAGCTTTTAAACGGAGAACTGTTCTAAGAAAATACCTGTTGTACTTCTTTCTACAAGGTAACAGAGGAAGAACTAAAAACCCTAGTAGAGAGATGTTTTGGAATTCTAAACCAAGGAAGATAAAAATGTGATTCTATTGAATTGACCCTAAGTAACCAATGAGGATGACTGATTACAAATTTCATTAAGATCCATTGAACTTGGAGCTGATGAACAATAATTCTGTTGCCTAAACAAGTTCAGGACCTTAGACAGCTCTACAGTTATTTTACAGTACCAATAAGCAAGTGGGACCAAGGTTGTTTGTTGACTAATCATGGATGTTAGGTATTGATTAACACAACCTTGTCAAATGAGGAGCTTAAGAGAAATTCATTTTAAGGGAATGCCTAATCCTATAAATTACAGCTCTAGCATCTAAAATTGTACCAATCTTTATCCAGTATTTTTAATCCTTCAACTTCTCTGACTTTTGAATTTATAGGCTTTCCCCTGAAATATAGCTACATCAGAAGTTACTTTACTCTCCACTCCATCTTCATTCTTGCCACAATACTCTCTTTCTCTTTTTTCTCTCTTCTATCTCTCTCTCAATTTCTCTCTCTCTCACACATACATACACACACACACACACACACACACACACACACACACACATCCAAGAGGACAGTAATCCAGTTGCATTCTTAAAGTGCTCTAGAAAAAATATTTCAGAATCTCTAATACTAACTTTACAATCTCTGTAGAATTCTTTAAGCAAGTTCTTTTTTAGGTCTAAACTAAATTTGGATACTTAAAATTCACATATATTATTAAGCCATAGTTTTATATGTTTGGAGAATATTGTGAGGAATAATATAATTTAGCAGAAAAGAAAACCATGCTTTCTTTCTTTACAGAGATTATGTATATATATGTCATATGTATTATACACAACACACATTATAATACCCTATCTATTCATGAAAACTTTAAAAACTTCATTCTTAAGTAAAAATATCAGAGAAGAGAAAGTTCAAGGTATATTTATATTTATTTTCCTTTGGATTTTTTTAATCTTCTAAGTCTATTCTCTTTTATCTTAATTCTTTATCTTGTTACATCCTTGGTGGATGTGACGTGCAGCTAGTTAACTGCTATATTTCTTAAATTACTTTTTTTTCAGTCTCTCCTTCTTCACACTTAGCATTCCCAAATCATTTTTAACTTGTGCCCATTATGTTTTCTCAGTCTCTTATTTTACATAGGAAAATTCAAAAGATTCCTTATTCCCAGTATTTTAAGGGCATCTTTAGAAAAAAAATGGAATCATCTCTGCCTATTCCCCCTTTGCTTGATTTCATGGTTTTATATGTTTGTGATCTCTGAATGTTTGCTGGAGACAGATGCTTGACTTGAATCAACGGAGTTTCAGAACAGAAGAAGGAGACATAGGTGGAGCATGGTGGATGATGGAGGAAATGTGGAGCGGGCCAATTCTTTATAGAAATGATTTTTAGGGCAGTTGCCAAATGAAGGGTGGAGGAGGTGGAGGGTAAGGGATGGAGAAGGAAATGGCTATATCCTGAATGTTTTATGTCATTGCCTTTAGGTTAAGTCCAGAGGTATAGGAAAATTGGGAGAAACCTTCTGGACTTTCTGCCTGTTTCTGTTTATTTGTTTCTCCTTTTTGAATGCTTTTTTACGGGGATGCCATAAAAACACTCATTAGGCAGTGTTGATTTTCATTAATGTTGATTCACCAGGAGCTTAATCAATCTTCTGTGACCAATGACCCCATTCCCATAAGAGAAGAAAGCTGTTTAACAAATTAGCTTTACAGATTGTAGGTAAGGCATACAGATGTGAGGTAGTCTGTGCAGCCAGAATAGGATGTGGATTAGTAGTTTAATATGCACAGAAACAATAGCACTTCCTGGTTACCAAAATACATCATTAGAAAGCATCTGTCTTTCTTCTTCCAGCAGCACCTTATCTTTTTCACTGACTCTTTCCTATTGTTTACTTTTACCCTCTACAAAATATCTTCTTTGCAAAAGCTTGTAGGCTGGAGAGCATTTTGCTTGGCAGAGATGTCACATAGATCTAAATGATAGAAGAAAGGGGACAACAGGGAAGTAAACCAGACTAAATTGGTATATAGTTAATCACATATATTGGTAGCCTATAAAATACTATTTAGAGCAATTGTTTTCAAAGTCGGGTCAGGGAGCCCCACTTTGGGATTATAGGACTGAAATCAGAAGACTGAAAGACAGATTTATCTCCTACTCTAATTTATGATAGCCAAATGTGGAACTAGTGTCTGATACAAGTATGCCTAATGAGTAGTACATCTTTTTCTTCAATCCCCTTTCTCTGTGGGACAATGTCTCAGCCACCTCAGGGCAGTTATGACCTAACTGAATTCCTACCCAGGAGATGTCCAGGTTCCACTGAGTAAGAAACCTGTCTTCTCCCTCTTTTCATTTTGTGTGGCACAGAGTGAGTCTCATAGGATGAGCAGGCAAGGATGGATTGTGATTTGGATTTTAAATATCATTATATTGCCTTGATTCCCACCAAACCATCCATATTCAAAAATTATAATAAAGGATTGCACCATCCATTCAGCCATCTAAACTTTCAGGATCTCAGAGTCATTTTCAACTCCTCCTTTCCCCTTACTCCCCAAAGACATATCCAATCAATTGCCAAAACTTATGATTTCTACCTCTTGAACTTATCTTTTGCTCTTTAATGTGGCCATCTCTGTAATTCAGGCCTTTATCATTCCTTTACTTGACTAATTATGGCTAGGTGGCACAGTGCATAGAGTGCTGGACTTGAGTTAGAAAGATCTGAGTTCAATGCTTGCTGTAGACACTAAAAGTTTGATGCTAGGTAAGTCATTTGACTTCCATTTACCTTAATTTTCTCATCTGTCATCTGTTAAATGTACCTATCTTCCAGTTTGTATTGAGGATAAATTAAGATAACTTGTGTAAGCACTTTGTAAACTTTAAAACATTATATAAATACTAACTCTTATTATTTATATTATTACAAAAGACTCCTAATTGTTCTTTATTTTATCCCTGCATATTTTTATTTTTGTATAAGTGTTAGTATATAGTATACACAATATAAAGCATGTATACCATTTATAAATAATTAAATATAAAGAAATTATCTGTACAGACTCAAAATATTTTCTGTTGATGGAGGCTGAGATCTTATTAAAAATTGAGTTGATTAATTTACAGGAACCCAGGGAAGTCTCCTTGAATAAAATATCTTCTTTGTCCAGGTACTATAATTCTTGAGATTCTACTATTATAGAGTATAGATTAAACTTTAACCCTTTGGGGAATTGTTGTTTAGAATGGAAATATTCTTGATACTTAAAATGCAAAATCCATTCAGGAGAGATAACTCATTAAGTTATGGATACTTTTATATGGATTGGTTCATTAAGATGATAAGAAAGCAGATAGATACTGATTTAGATAGAGCACAGAGCCAGGCATCAAGAAGAACAAAATTCAAATTCTGCTTCAGACACTATTTGTGTGAACCTAAGCACATTCTTTGACCTCTTCTGCCTCAGTTTATTCATCTATAAAAAAGTGGGTGATAATAGCCTTTTCTTTTAGGGTTATTCTGATAATCAGATGAGATAATATTTGCAAAGCATTTTGCAAATTTTAAATCACTATATCAATGCTATTTATTCTGTATATTTGCTTAAGGAGAAGAGTTTGGATACCTTGGGATGGTGTGGGGAGAGAGGTTTAGCTGAACTTATCTGAGTTGATATTTAAGTTTCTTTTATAGCAAATATATCATGAAGCAGCTCAGATTGCATTGCTCAGAACAATATGGGGCACCACCTCAAGAAATAGAACATTTTTATTTCCAAAAGGAAATTATTATCTCACTTTCTTTTAATCCTCATAATTTGAGGGAGGGACAGGGGTTATAATTCTCATTTTATAGAGAGGGCAAGTGAGAGTCAGACCAATTTTAAGGAGCCTGACCGAAGCCAAGTTAATCAATCACAGAACAGAGATATCTATCTCTATGATCTATAGTTATAGCCAAGAGGATGAGGAAAGCATCATTTGCTTTGAAGGTTTCCTTTTGGAAGGATAATAATAGTGGGGGTTGGTCTATGTGTGGGTGAGGAGGGACTTGTAGTAAACCCCTTTTCAATTTTTTTTTTCATTTTACTCTCTGCTTCTCATGAAAACTTTCTACCTTATCCTAGTGTGGGCAAGTTGGGAACAACAGCTGATGACTTCTTCAAGTTCCCCTTCCACCCCTTTCCCAAGGACAAAGAGCCAATGGATCTGGATGCAAATTCACTTCTGGCACATTTCTTTTTTTTTTTTTTAATTTTT
>JAJPUD010025004.1:4053-18074 GCA_023553655.1 Myrmecobius fasciatus
AAGTGTCTGAGACCAGATTTGAACTCAGGTCCTTCTGACTTCAGGGCTGGTGCTCTATCCACTGCGCCACTGTGGCACCAGCCCTGAAGTCAGGAGGACCTGAGTTCAAATCTGGTCTCAGACACTTAACATTCTCTAGCTGTGTGACCCTGGGCAAGTCACTTTACCCCAACTGCCTCAGCAAAAAGCAAAAAAAAAAGAAAAGTCAAATCCCCAAACTCATATATATTATGCAAAAACTATGACGGGGACATTTCAAGATTTTGCGATACAGGAATCAAACAGTCCCAGGGCTCCCGAGCCACAAACAATTGGGGAGTGATGGCTATGGTAGCAGTGCTTCAGGAAAGCCTGAAAACACAGTATTCCAATCACACCAATCAAAAGAAACAGGAAAGCCCCAAAGCAGAATACAGCTGGGATGAATAGAATTCCATGCAACTGGTACTACGGTCATACCCCCTGGGGAATTAAAGCCAGTTCCAGTCCATCCCACTGATGCTTTGCCTGCTTGTATAATTGGAATTGTTATCTCACCCCCAGAAACAGATTATAAGCCTGTATGGATCCAAACCCTTATTTGAGAAACTGGAGAAACTATTGCCCAAGTACCAGTCACTAATGTGAGTAATCAATGTCAGATTTATACAATACAGAAAACAGTGACAGCTGGTTTATTGATTCATTCACCCAATCTGCAATATTCAGATATGTATCCTGATTTTTGAGGAAGGAGATGAAGATATTTTCTGGACTGAGGCAATTAATCAAAACCATTCCATGAGTAAAAATCACATTTAATGGTATCCCATTCAATGGTTTAGTGGATACTGGAGCAGATAGGACAGTTATGTCATCAATCAGCTCGTGCTCTTCAAGTTCAATTTGGCCTGATAAAAAAAGAGGCACAGCAAATAGTGAAAGCCTATTTGGCTTGTGTTCCATTTCACCCACTCTCCAGATTATAATCCAAAAGGACATAAGTCTAATGAGTTATGACAAACGGATGCTACTCATCACTCCTCTTTTGGGAAACAAAAATATATTCATGTGTTATTGACACTTTTTCAGGTTTTACTTTTGCTATGCCAATGGGCAAGGAAACTACAAAAGCAACCACAGAGGTTATGCTTCAAGCTTTTGCTATTATTGGATATATAAATGATGATATCACAAAGGAGACTGAGGAAAGGTGTGACAAATTGGAAGAGAGAAAAGAGATAGCAATATCATTAAAATCCAGAAAACTTTTTCCTTTTCTTTGTATCCCTAGATACAAAGTTCCTGAAGCGGTAAATGTTTAATTAATACTTGTTGTTTTGACTTGAGAAGAGTATCCAGGATGACAAGGCATTCGATTGAAATGCAGCAGACAGAGATTGAGGAATAATGAAAAGCTATCAGGATGGTCAACTAAGAAATAGTATAGTATAGAAAAAATTTTCCTAGACATTTGTCTTAGGGAGAAGAGATAGGGAATGATAGCCAGAAGGGATGGTTATGTTTAGTGTGAATTTAAGGATGAAGGAGAATTGTGAATATTTATAGGCACCAGGAAAGAAACTATTACATGGAGATGCTGAGAAAATGATGCTGAGAAAGAGTGGCCATCTTCTAACACCAGCTTCATGAATAGAATCTGTGTCCCTTCTGCCAGATTAGAAACTCAGAAAGAATATAATATGGAACTGATTAGCATTCTCCTTTGAGGGCATGAGAAGTAGCCACTTATATACATATATATATATACATATATGTATATATATCTCATGACCACTTATTGCTTAATTCCTTATTTTTGTCTTGATATTCTGACTATATTCTATCTTCCTAACTTTGACCCCTTAGTCAATCAATTTATCTCCACACTATCTTCATTCCTGAATCCTTTATATCCGAAATCTGTCCATGGTCCTTTTTTCTGTTCTCTCTATACTCTCTCACTAACTGATCTCATTAACTCCAATGAATTTAATTATCTCTATGAAGTTTCTCCTACATATGAATTCTAGATCTAGTCTTTCTCCTGACCTTCAGTCCCACATCACTAGCTACTTATTGGGCATTTCAAACTACATGGATCCTAAGGATCTCATGTTCAAAATAGAATCCATTATCTTGCTCCAAAAATCTACTTTTTGGTTCTCTATTATAAGGGTACCATCTTAATTCTAGTCACCCAAGTGACAATCTGGATGTAATTCTCCACCCCATTACTAACACTTATCAAAAAATATTCAGTCATTTAACAGATTTTATCACATCTCTACAACAATTATTCCCCTTTCTCCAATTACATCACTTTTACTCTAATTCAGGCCATCATCTCTTCTTCTCTGAACTTTCCTTGTACTGAGTTTCTCATCATTCCATTCTATTTTTCACATTTGCCAAACTAATTTTTCAAAATTCTAGCTCTAACCAGTTCAGTCATTTTTCAGTGGTTTCTAACTCATCATAATACTATGTAGGCTTTCTTGGTAAACATACCACAGTGGTTTGCCACTTTCTTCCCCAGGTCATTTTACAGCTGAAGAAACAAACAGTGTGAAGTAACTTGCCTAGCTAGGAAATATGAAGCAGGAAGATGAGTCTTCCTGACTTCAGGACAACTTTCACTCTACTGTGCCAACTCTCTTTAAGACAAACTTGTAAAACTTCTACTTCATAAACTCCATTAGACTCCCTATTATATCTAGAATTAAATGTAAACTTCTTAATGTAAGATTTAAAGCTCTTCACAACTTCATCTCAACTTATTTTTCCAGGATTTTTACACATCCCTATTCTCCCTCACACATACTCTAGAGTCTAGTTTGGTTGTTGTCCTTTCTGGAAGAGGACCAAAATGGCATCATTATGTTAACCTATCTTCTTATTGTTGATGTACTATACTCCAAACATCTGCATGCTGTTTCTAATGGCTGTTCCCCATACCTGGAACAGTCTCTGTTTTTATTTCTACTTCTTGGAATTCCTGGCATCCTTAAAGACTGCTTAAATGTCACTTTCTACCTTATCTACCATTCTGTCAGCTACTAGAGCCTTCCCTCTCAGAAGTATTTTATATTTGTTTTGTTTAACTTTTGTACACACATAGCACATAAAACAACATACATTTTGTCTCATAGGATAGAAACCTGCCTAAGAGTAAGGACTGTTTCAGTTTCATGCTAGTACATTGCCTAGCATGTAATAAACAAGTTTAATAAACATTTTAGGTGGATTTATTATAGAATTAACTCCTATTAACACCTAGCCTGGGAACGTTTAGAAAAGTGTGTTTGGAGTACTACAGACTAAGACCATGTTCTATAGTCATTGTCAAAATCCAGTCAGGATATTGGAGTTGAGGAAAATCGCATCATCCCTGTCTGTCTGTCTGTCTCTGTGTGTTTGTGTGTGTGTGTCCCTGTCTCTTTCTCTCCCTCTCATCTCTCTCTTCCCACCCTCTTCTGTGTCTCTTGTCTCTGTATCTATCTCTTTTCCATACCAGCTTGTCATTAGCTTGTCTCAAAAGCTTGAAGATGACTTCAATGATATTTCTTTCATCCTCTCCTTCCCTCCTCTCCATTCTTACTCACTACACTGTATTCGAGAAAAGCTCATTGTCTTACAAGCAGCCTCCAGAGGGACTGAGCCGGAGAATTGAGTGGAATGGATGGGGAGCTCCCTCCCTCAGGACATTTTTTTTAGCTGGGAGAGGAGAATAAAAAGAAGGAGGTGGGAAAGGAGAATAAAAAGCAAGGAGGAGGGAGAGGAAAATAAAAAACAAGGAGGAGGGAGAGGAGAATAAAAAGAAGGAAGAGGGAAGGGAGAATAAAAAGGAGGAGGGAAAGGAGAATAAAAAACAAGGAAGAGGGAGAGGAGAATAAACAGAAGGAGGAGGGAAAGGAATCAGAGGAAAGAGAAGGAGTTCGGACATGCCGGAGATAGCACTGGCTGCAAGGTGTGACGGAGTTAATCTGGTCTGGGAGGTGGCGAGGAGGATTAGTGGTGGTCACTAGGAAAAGAACCGGCTTCACCTTTTGGGAGCAGAGGGACCCAAAGCCTGCAGAAGGGAGAAGGCATGTTGGCTTAGCGCAGTCGCGAGCGGCATGCAGTCAGACGGGCCAAAAGAGCAGCTGAACTCAGGCAGAAGCTTGAGCTCCAGGGGCTGCCGGGAGAAATTCTGGGTGTCTACCGCACCCGATCTCATCTGATTTTAGAAGCCAAGCAGGGTCAGGTCTGGTTAGTATTCGGATAAGTGATCTCCTGAGAATACTGGCTTTTTGCCCCTTTTCCTCCACTCATATCCATTCTCCCCGGCAGTCACAGGCTCACACTCATACCTGCCCGGACATCTCCAGAGCATCTCCTAGCTCTCCTGAAATTCGCCCCTCCCGTGCCCAATTTCCCCCACACCAAACGGCACCACACACTATATACTGCTTTTATTGGTGGAGTTCTTCATTCTTTCACTCTGTTCTTCATTCTTTTTTGGATTTTATTTTCGTTTGGCTTTCCCCCATTTCAGCAGGCTTACAGGTGAGCCATTTCTGGAAAGTGCCCACGAGGGCCGGGGTGCAGAACTCAGCACTGGGAAGAACAAAGACCGTCTCTTCCCAGACTGTCTCCAAACAAAGCTGTGTGTGAGGATGCAGTCAAGCTAAAGACAGTCTGAAGAGAACGAACTAAAGAGACTGAAGACCCTTAAATGAAGAGGGGCTCGGATGGTTCCTCTAGAAGAAGGTGGGGTTTTAATTGGGACATGAAGGAAGCCTGAGAAAACAGGAGGCTCTGGAGAAGAGACAGAGTGCACCTAAACTGGCAAGGATTTCTTGGACACGTGTCCAGGGTTGCTACATCTGGTGTGGAGAGAGGTATTGCATGAAGGCAAAGTAGGAGGGATCTCTGGCTCCCGACCCAACCTTCGCCTCTAGCTAAGTCTCTGGAAGGAAGAATATTCAGTTGAGCCATAGAGAGGCAGAGAGAGGGGGAGTGGAAGGAGGGATTGAGCATACCTCCTATGTGTTTCTCTGTCCACACCAGAGAGAGACATGCCCATTCCAAGATAAAGTCCAAAAGCAGTATGGCTGGTGAGAAATGAAAAGAAAATCTGTGCTGAACCCCTTTTTTAAATAGAGGCCCTCGAGATCCATAGCACTCCCCTCCAGTCCAGAAAACAACAGTGGAAAAGATGAGGGGCTTCAGTGCTTGATTTCAGTTTATTAGCAGCTTCCCTTGTCTTTGGAGAAGTCTTTCAGCAATTCCCTTTCCCAGCACTCTGAAGGAAAATGAGCTGGGGCACTTGGCTATCCTCTGGGCCCAGCAGATAGAGGAGGAGAAAATTCAGGAGAAATTAAAGGTGTCTAGTTAAAAGGAATTTGTATATGCTCAAAAGGAACCTGTCTAGCTCCTCTTAGGGGTCCACATAACATAGCCCTTCCTTCGAGTGAAATTTGAGATTTCTAGTTTCTAGATAGAAAAGGCTTTCTCGTTTTGTGGTCCTACTAGGAGTAGGGAAACTGCATGGTAATTTGGAGAAAAAGCATAAATAGGAAACCAGATAGTCTTTGCGACTTGAAATCTGTGTTGCTTTTAAGCAAGTTACTTTGCCACTAAAAACCTCAGTTTCCGAATTGTAAAATGATGGGGTTTGACTAGATGACTTCTAAGGTCCCTTATTAGTTCTAAATATATGACCACATGATTAATTAATATTTAGCTTTAACACTTCAAGACTCAGGAAGCCATAACAGGAACTAGGCTGGCCCTTGGCTTATAGTTTGAAAGGGAGAAAGACAAATGTCTGCTTTGCTCTAAATTGGGGCTGAGAGTTGATTGGACAATGCAACTGCCTAGTGAGAGAAGTTGGCTGGGCATGTCTACATTGCCCAGAGAGCAAAATGAAGGGGTTTGCTTTCCATCAAGGCTGCTGTGAAAAAAAAAAAAAAAAAAAAAACTTATTGCTAAGAGAGAACCAAGGATGGGCAGAAGTTACTCCACAGATCTGAAAATCTCTCTCTAACAACCATTTTGGACATTCTCAAAATGAGAGGCAAAAGTCCACAAGATATTTATTGTGATTAGGATAAAAAGCAAGTTAAATTTTGCCTTGTGAAACTGAACAATTATAATTTTATTTTGGGCATACTCCTGTAGAAGCATTTTTCTAAAACTATACAATCCCTCTTTAATCACTTTTGTTTTTTTTTTTTAAAGTTTTATTGATGTGCTTTATTTTTGTGTTAGAAACATTTATATTTTACTTCCTTTTCATGAAAGATCTCCTGAAACAAATTAAAACAGTCAAATAAAACTAATACCACACTGACCTCATCTGAAAGTGCAGGAGCATTTCACATTTTTTACAAGTGATCCATATCATATATGTGCACATACACATACAGCTCTCTATTTTTTTTTAATTAATAGAAATTCCCCTCTTACCCATTAGGAAAAAAAGAAAAGAAAATTTCTTGGAACAAATATGTAGTTAAGCAAAAATTCCCTCCATTGTAGGGTAGTGAGTGACCAAAGGGGGCAGATTTTGTCTGGAAAATCACTGAATTGGTCAGGAGAATCTAGGACAATAGAGTGCCATGCCCTTTTCAAGAGCAAGAATAGTATTAGTTTTTACTGTCTCAAAGAAAAGAAGCATCTATTAAAGTACTTGCCATATTCCAACTGCTTTGCAACAATTCTGGGAGATAGACGCTAATTGTTATCCCTATTTTATCATTTATAAAACTGAGGCTCATATACGTAAAATGACTTCCCTGAGATCACACAGCTTATGTCTCTGCTTTAGATTTTTTTGATTTTGTAGATCTGTTTGACTTCTGATCTTCCTCACTCCAGATTCCATGTTCCATTTCATGTCTCCAGCAATCGGGATGGAGGTGAAGGAAGGCTTTACTAGTGGAAGTCAATGTAAATATGGCTTTAGAGTAGAGGGCAAGATGCTAGGGTAGGTGCTATTTGATGGCAGTCAGGTTGGCGAAGCCAGTTGGAACCAAGATAAAAGATTTTGGAAGGAAAATTTACTGAACCATTCACTGAGGAGAATCTCAGGAGCATAGTGGTTAGAACAATGTTTGCTTTCCTGGGTCAGAGATGGAACCTCTGTCTCTGGTGTCTACTTCTGCTATGTGTTTTCCTTCATAGCATCAAGTGCCATAACTACTAATGGAGGCTTATGTAAATCAGTCTTTAGTGTTCTGCTAAAGAGCACAAAGGCTTGTCATATGGCTCCTGCAAAGATAGACTGCTCTTTCCTTCGGGAGTGATGATGTTGCACTTACTCAACCCAGAATTTTTTACTTGGATTTTTTTTAAATACATGTATTTACAATGCGGGTGAACTGCTGTTGCATATCAACTCCTCCGATGAAAAACCAAACAAAAAATAAGTGTTTAACATTACCAATATGTTTCATTTCCCAGCCTTGGGCTTGAGTATTTGGGTGAATGAGGAGGGGAAGGGAAAGAGACTGACCTGAAACCAAAAAGGGATGGGGAGAAGAAAAAAAAAGAATTGCCATTGTTGATTCCTTGGGCTGTGTCTGAAAGATGATATTCTGAATGGTCTCATAGCATAAGGCACTTCGCACAAATAAGTAACAAGCTCTTTAGGCTTAAAAACGGATGAGAACCAGAGAGAAGTTGAAATGCACTCCTAGTCAACTGTTGGAGATAGATACCCAACTAGTTCTCCCAATATTCAGAAAGTCTCAGCTGGAGCTTGTGATATGGTATAGCTTCTAAGGAAATATAGAGAGGGGGGCGGGACTTCTGTTCTAACAATGAATCAGTAGCCCTAAATCTTCTAGCTTTGGAATCTGCCTCAGGAAACACCCAACCCAATCTGTCTGACCACTTCTTAGTCAGATAGCTTCTGGCCTTGGCAAACTTCTCACAAATCAAACTCCTGAGAGGATAGTGAATAAGACCACTCTAAAAATGTTCATTCAACTTCCTCCGATAAACTTTTTGGAAATAGCTCTATAAAATCAGATTAAAATTCTCTTCTAAGTGCTTCAAGAAAGCTATAGATCACATTTGTTATTATATTCATTAAAAAAAAAAAGACCAGCATGCACTTAAACATTAAATAATATACTGAAGACAGATGGAGACCTTAATAGAAAAAAAAATCACTTTCAGAGAACTTTAGGTTCCAACAAACCTCTTAAAAGTTTACTAGTCCTGAAAAATAAAATAAAACAAAACATAACAAAACAAAACAGCCACGCCTAGTGGGGGGGGGGGAGTGGAGAGAGGAGGGAAAGGAGAGGGGGAAGTTATTTCATCACCTGGCAGATCTTGCTCTTACCACTTCCCACACTCCAGGAAGCAGCCTTACTCCCACTTCTCACCCCTAACTCTTTTTATAGTGCCAATTTCCCCAGGATCCAGTGCCCCCGACAGAGACATACCCCAACCTCATGGAGTGTCTCCTTTCCCCTGGCAATTGGCAAGTTCCACTAGGAGCTCACTCCTTTTGGTCCAACTGAACTCTTCTCTCCTTTTCCAACATGCTCTGCTTTTCTCTCTCTCTTTCCCTCTTTCTTTCTCCTTCTTTCTTTTTCTGCCTGGCATGCCTAGCACATAGTAGGCACTCTATTAATGCTTATTCCCCACCCAATCTCTTTCTTCTGTTTCCTATTTTCCCCTGTCTCTCTCATCTTTTCTTCCCCCTTCCCTCAAAGCCCCCACACATCTCCTTTTTTTTTTTTTTTTTTTTTTTGGCTTTTTTTGCTGAGGCAATTGGGGTTAAGTGACTTGCCCAGAGTCACACAGCTAGGGAATGTTAAGTGTCTGAGACCACATTTGAACTCAGGTCTTCCTGACTTCAGGGCTCTAACTACTTCGCCATCTAGCTGCCCCCCCCCCCACACACACACACACACATCTCCTAAGGTCTAACTGAGAGCATCACAGTATGATCAACCCGGAAGATAGCTAGGGTTGCTCACCCACTGGCACTCAGAACAGGAGGAACTTGCTTCATGTAGAGTCAGTGAGTTGGTGGTGTGGCCCCAACTATTCCTACTTTTCTGCTTATAGAATCCTCTCCAACTGATCTAAGCCGCAGGCCTGGGCAGTTCTAAATTGGGTAACAGCTCCTTGATAAGGAAACTCTCATAAGGTCAGGGTGGGGAAAGAATAAAGAGTTTTGAGTTCCCTGTCAGTGCATGTCCCTACTTGTCTCCAGGAGAAATTCCATGAATAGATCAATACTTTGTCCAGGGGCTCATCACCACTATTACCACTGAGCAATTAGTGAACTTGTCTGGACTTCCGTTTCCTCATTTGTAGAACTGGACTACCACTAAGGTCTCTTCCAATTTTCATCCTTCTCTAGGTTTCTTCAGTAAGAGGATCTCCCATAGCATCCATTCCTTTGCTCACATGGCCTCCCTTGGCCAGGCTCTCACCACCTCTCACCTGCACTATTGGTATAACCTCCTAATGCATCTCCCTGCTTCTCTTCTCTCTTCTTCCTCCAATCCACCCTGCACAGAGCTGGCTTTCCTAAGGCACAGCCCTGTGTCTGCTCCAAAACCTCCATGGAGGAGTCCAGTTGCCTCCAGGATGAGGATACACTCTCCTGAGCCTCCACAATCTGCTCCCCTTGTGGCCTTCTTATATTCTCTCCTCCCCTTTATACATTCCTCATTGCAGACAAACTTGACCATTAGCTGTTCCCCAAAGCTGACATTTCTTTCCCATTTCCAGGACTTCACTCAGTTCAAGCAGCAGCACAGCTTGCTTGTATCTTTCTGAATATTTTGCTAGGATTCAGTTGTTTGTCCTTTCTGGCCCTTTGTGACCCCATTTGGGGTTTTCTTGGCAGAGATGCTGGAGAAATTTGCCATTTCCTTCTCCACTGCATTTCACAGATGGGGAACTGAGGCACACGGTTAAGTGACATGTCCAGGATGACACAGCTGATGAGTATCTGAGGCAGGATTTGAACTCAGAATCATGAGTCTGACTTCTGGTCCAGCACTCTGGGCACTATAACACTACCTAGCAGCCCCACCTGAAGGCTTACTGTTCTTCAAGGCTCAGCTCATGTGGTGGGGGCTATGGAGGATCAGAATGTGGCCTGGAATGGGAGTCAGAGCTTTACTTGGTACCAGGGAACCAGGCGCCCTTCTCAATGGGAGGATGCCCCAGCCCAGCTCAGCTCACCAAGAGGGGCCAAAAAAGGGTTCAGGATTTGTTTGTGAAATCTACAATAAAAAGGCATCTCAGCTGGAAGCAAACAATTTTGTTAGGTAGAGCAGGTGATGCAGCCCAGTGCTGAATTCAGGGTTATCTGGTTCTTTTCCAACTTTCCCTGCTCTTACATTCTCAGATCTCTAGAGCTGTGAGGAGAGTGCAAGTACCTAGCAATTTCCCCATTCTGTACTTGCCATGCTTACCCTTTTTTTCTGTGCCATTTCCAGTCCCATGAGGTTCAGTCCCACCTCACCTCCTCAGCATACACCCTTTGCAAGCTCCAGCTGAGACTTTCTGAATATTGGGAGAACTAGTTGGGTATGATCACTTATCTATGCTATGAAGGAAAACACATAGCAGAAGTAGACACCAGAGACAGGTTTCATCTCTGACCCAGGAAAGCAAACATTGTTCTAACCACCATGCTCCTCGGAATCTCCTCAGTAAATGGTTCAGCAAATTTTCCTTCCAAAATCTTTTATCTTGGTTCCAACTGACTTCACCAACCTGACTGCCTGGGCAAGACTTAGCTTAGTCATTTTACAGCCTCCTACAGAGATGCTCCTTGTATATACATATATGTACATCCCACTCAATCATACAATACATCACCTGAAAAATGCTATCACACCTAGGCCCATGTTTCCGATAATGGGATGTCCCCTCCTCTGACAATGGGCTCTCCCTCTTCCTTCCACCCCTTGGAACTCTTTATCCTTCTTTCTAGAGATCTGGTTTCCATTTTCCTTGTAATTAATCTGCTTGGTTTTTGGAACTCTGCCTTCAGCTGAACTCTCCAGATGGACTGGTTAATGAATGAGAGCAAACTCAACTAACCCACTCTATCTAGCCAGGCCTCTGTTTCGTATTCCAGTCATCAAATAGCACCTAACCTAGCATCTTGCCCTCTACTCTAGAGCCATATTTACATTGACTTCCACTAGTAAAGCCTTCCTTCACCTCCATCCCGATTGCTAGAAACATGAAATGGAACACGGAATCTGGAGTGAGGAAGATCAGAAGTCAAACAGATCTACAAAATCAAAAAAATCTAAAGCAGAGACATAAGCTGTGTGATCTCAGGGAAGTCGTTTTACCTATATGAGCCTCAGTTTTATAAATGATAAAATAAATGATAAAAAAAAAACAATTAGCATCTATCTCCCAGAATTGTTGCAAAGCAGCTAGAATATGGCAAGTACTTAATAGATGCTTGTTTTCTTTCCATTCTTTTTATCTACTGCCCAGGAAACATTAAAAACTAATACTATTCTTTCTCTTGAAAAGGGCATAGCACTCTATTTTCCTAGGTTCTCCTGACCATTTCAGTGATTTTCCAGACAAAATCTGTCCCCCTTGGTCATCCACTACCCTACCAATGTTATTTTCCCCTTTAAAATATAAGATTCTTGAGAGTTGGGATTTTCTCACTTTTGCATATATATGTATGTATATATATATATGCAAAAGTGAGATAGTTTTGTGTATATATATATGTGTGTGTATGTGTATATATACATACATACATATATATACATATATATACATACATATACATATATATATATAGTGAGTGCCTAGCACATAGGTGGTACATGATAAAAAGCTTTTTCATTCAGTCATTTCAAGTCTTACACAAGTCTCTCAGAATAGTCAGTAGAGACCACAGAGATCAGCTTTATTTCAATGAGAATCCCTTCTACTATTAATCAGTCATCTTCTAATCATTTATTAAATTATTATTATGTACAAGAGTTTGTGTGAAGCAGTTGGGGTAAAAGAAAAAGCAAAAAGAGTGCTAGACCTCAAGGAGTTTATATTTTATTAGGAGAGACATGCAGAATGAGATCTCTGTGTGTGGGTGTGTGTGTGTGTATACATATACATTTGTGTAAAACAATGGAGGGACTGTTTTGCTTAACTACATATTTGTTCCAAGAAATTTTCTTTTCTTTTTTCCCAATGGGTGAGAGGGAAATTTCTATTAATTAATTAATCTGCTCTACTTTTGGCTTATGTTTTTTTCTTTTCCTTTATACACTTCTCATTTTAGACGAACTTGATCATTAGCTGTTCCCCCAAACTTACATTTCCTATCCCATTTCCATGGCTTCACTAAGTTCAAGCAGAAGCACAGCTTGCTTTATCTTTCTGAATCTTTTGCTGGGATTCAGTTTTTTATCCTTTCTGGCTCTTTATGACTCCAGATTTGGCAAAGATAATGGAGCAATTTGCCATTTCTTTCTCCATTGCATTTTACAGATGGGGAACTGAGGCAAACAAGGTCAAGTGACATGCCCAGGGTGACAGAGCTCAGAGACAGAATTGAAAATGATGAATCTGACTTCTGGCCCAGCACTCTGGGTGCTATGGTGTACCTTAGAGGCCCCATCTGAAGGCTTACTGTCTTTCAAGGCTCAGCTCATGTGGTTGGGACCAGGAAGATCAGAATGTGGACGGGAATAGGAGTCAGAGCTGTAGTTTGGTGACAGGGAACTAAGGCGCCCTTCTCAGTGGGAGGGTGCTCATGGGAAAGGGAGAGCTCTGGGCTGGCTCTGCCTCCAGATCTGCTCCTGTCTTACTCTGGGGCTGCAGCCAAATCACTTTCCCTTTGAAAGACCCTTTTCTTATTTCTAAAATAAGGCCAGAGAAATAGATGATCCTTAAGGTCTCTTCTAGGACCATTCTAGGATCCCAGGCTACAGCATTATGCCGAGTAGAGGGATATTTCTTGGGGTGAAAGAGGCAGGGATGAACCTGGCAAGTTAAGTGACTTGTTCAGGATCACATAGACAGTGCAGCTCTGACCAGGAGAACAGAGAGTTGGGAAGAGCTGAGTTCAAATCTAGCTGTAGACACTTCCTGAGTATGTGACTCTGGGCAAGTCACTTAACTTTTAGCTGCCTCTGTTTCCTCAACTTCAAAATGGGGATCCTAATAGCACCCATCACCTCCATTGTTAAGAGGATCAAATGATTTATATTTGTAAAGCATAATGCCTTGTACATATTAGGTGCTTAATAAATGCTTGTTTCAGAAGCAGGGTTAAATTGACCTGCTAGCACAGGTTAACCTGGCATAATATCTTAGAAATGGAAAGAATATTTACTTAAAAGGTCAGCTCATGGGGTCATTCATTTACACCCAGAAAAGGTAATAGAAGCCATCTGCTCCAATCCCTTCATTTATAGATGAGGAGCTGGAGGACCAAGGTGTTTGCCCAAAAAGGTCATACAGCTCATAAGGATTGGAGGCAGGATTTGAACTCAAGCTCTGGTACTCTAGGTTGAGTTCTTTTTTCAGTCTCTCACATCTCATTTCCTAAGTTTGTGCCTAACTGGAAGAAGGTGGGACCTCCTTGCATCCTATTCTTCCCTCGCCTACAGAGATATAAGTACTTGTGCCACTGGCAGAGAAAAAGAACAAATGACACTTTAGTTACCAAGGATGGAACAAGGAAATGTAGGTTTAGAGAAGGCCTGGATGCACTTTCTCTTTCTCAAACTCAGTCTGCCCAAGAGAAGGCTAATTACCAGCCCATCCAAGGTTTCTCCTTCTCCAAAACTTGCTATTTCTTTTAGGGACATCAATATCCTGCCCAGTAACTTATGATGGCAACTTCCATGTGATCTTTAACTCTTTTCTTTCAACTTGCCCTCCATATCTATTCATTTCCCCTTCATCTAAAATTACCTGATATTAACATGCATGTGTTTATATATATTTACATGTCTACATAAAAAACATGTGTTTATTTTGAATGCACACTTGTAGATACACACACACACACACATATATATATATATATA
>JAJPUD010025005.1:858-18072 GCA_023553655.1 Myrmecobius fasciatus
CGATATTCCTTGGGGTTTTAATTTTGGGGTCTCTTTCAGGAGGTGATCGGTGAATTCTTTCAATGGTGATTTTGCCCTTTGATTCTACAATCTCAGGGCAGTTTTCTTTCAGGATTTCCTGGAAGATAGTGTTTAGATTCTTTTTTTGATCATGGCTTTCAGGAAGTCCAATAATCCTTATATTGTCTCTCCTAGATCTATTTTCTAAGTCAGTTGTTTTTCCTAGGAGATATTTCATATTTTCTTCTAATTTTTCATTTTTTTGTTTTTGTTTGACTGATTCTTCAAGTCTTAGTGAGTCATTCACTTGCATTTGTTCAATTCTTATTTTTAAGGTGTTGTTTTCTTCAGTTACCTTTTTAAGTTCCTTTTGTAACTGGCCAATTTGTTCACTGCACTCTTTTTCCACTTCACTAATTTTATTTTTTAATAAATTGGTGTCTTTTTCATATCTCTTTTGCAGAGCATCATATCCTTCTTGCAAGATACTGTATCCTTCTTGCACTGATTTCAATTTATTTTCCCATTTATCCTCCAGCTCTCTTTTGAGGTTCTTTATGCAATCTTCCAGAAAGGCCTTTTGAAAAGGGGACCAGTGATGGTCCTTGCTGTTTTTTTCTGGATTTTTGTCTAAAGAAACCTCTGTATCTGAGGTCGTTTCTTTGCCTTGATAAAAGCTGTCTATGGTGAGAGCTCTCTTTTGCTTCTTCATCATTTTTTTTTTTAGACAGAGTGGATATCTCTTTAAGGTAGGGGAAAAAAAAACCTCGGCTGAAGACGCTTTGCCCTGGGGCACTTCAGCGAGTTGATTTAAGGTGCTGGGCCGGTGGGGCCTAGGACTAAGTCTGAATTACTCCTTAAACAAGGCAAGTCTGCCAGAACACCTGTCTCCAATCAGGGCAGAGTGTCCTGAGTGCCTCAGATAAACTCCAGGTGTTTGGAATTTGGAGTTTGGAGTTTGGAATTTCTTCCATGATGAGCCGAGCTGAGTCCCACCCTCACTTCCGGCCTGCACAGTTGTAGTCTATTTATCTCTCTGTCCGAGGCCAACTAACCTGATATGAAGTTCTCCAGAGAGCCGTGCCCAAATATTTCTGAGTTCGTTGACTTGAAGATCAGTTCAGAGGCTTATTTTATTGTTGATTTGAGAGAAGATCGGAGGAGAGGCAGAAAGTCACCTTTTCACTCCGCCATCTTGGCTCCGCCCCCAAACCCTTCATTTTAAAGTGCACATTTATACTAATGCACTATTGGTAGTTGTGAGCTGATCCAACAATTGGAAAGAATTAATTGGAACAATGGCCAAAAGATTATAAAACTATACATATCCTTTGACCCAGTAATATCACTAATAGATCTGTATCTCAAAGAGATTAAAAAAGTAAAAAGTCCAAATATGTTTATAGGAGCTGTTTTTCCTTTGGCAAAGAATAAGAAATTAAGGGGAAGCCCACCAATTGGAGAATAGCTGAACAAATGGTGGCATGCGATTGTATCGGAATACTATTGTGTTATAGAAATCATGAGGACAATGGTTTCAGAAAAACCTGAAAGACGCAAAATGAAGTGAGCAGAACCAGCTGAGAATTGTACATAGTAACAGCAAAATTATAATGAAGATCAACTGAGAAGGCTTTAGCTATTTTAATTAAAATCAGTTTCAAAAGATTCATGATGAAAAATATTATCCACCTACAAAGAGAACTGATGCAGTCTCAGTGCAGATTGAAATGAGTATTTGTATATGTGTGTGTATTCTATTAGTTTTTCTTTTTTTTTTTAAATTTGCAACATGTTGTCATTTTCTTTTTTTTTTAATTATTTTTTTCTTCAGTCATTTTCAATCATGTTTGATTCTTGCCATTTCCTTCTCTAGCTAATTTGTTGATTTAAAAAATGAGGTAGATAAGTTTAAATGACTTATCCAGGATCACACAGCTGTTGTGAATTCACAAAGATGATGCCAGGCACCCTATCACTATACCAACTACCTCCTCCCATTGTAACATGGGGAATGTGGAATTATATAGCTTGCCTTCTAAATGGGTGTGGAAAAAATGTTAAATATACTGGAGGTTTTTAAGTAAAAAAGAGATACCCAACTTAGAAAGGTATTCTATGTATCAGAAACATGCTGTGCAAAAATATGGAAGCTGAAGATATTGTGTTCAAATTAAAAAAAATGCCACTTTGAAAGGAAAGTGTAAGTGTGTTAAGAAAAATAATATGGAAGCTGACTAGACAGGTTTTAGTTTGGTAAGATAGACTTTAAATGCCAATATGTGGCATTATTGTAAAATGTCATAATAAAGAATATATTAAAATGTGTTATTTTTTCTTCCTCTTTTTGTGACCAATATGATTCATTTCCATTAAAAGAATTTTTATTAAATATTCAAATAAAGATATGTATTTGGATTTGAGTATTTGGAATGAATGAAAAACAGTTTTTGGATTTAATAAGCATTTCCTTTGTCCTCAACAATGTTTAATGAAAAAGTAATTTTAGTCTTTCTTCCTAAAGGAGATAAATAACAAAAGGGCTTGCAAACTTAAAGAGAAATGAATTATCTACCATTCCATAGGAAAAACAAGAGGGAAATTTAAATAGCAATATTAATGCAAGATTAAGAGGTAAAATATATTGTGATTAGGAGTCACCAGTTCCTACTGCTTTAAAAAAAAAAATCTTAATGAGGAACTTGAAATAACTTAAACAACATTTGCTTCCCTTTATATGGGGAATTACCAAGAGAGTTCAGAGTAAAATAAATCAGGATTTCCTAACAACCCTATGGACATTTTAAAATGTATTTCTAATAAATACATTATGTTGACTAGGCAAATTAAAAGGAAGGACAACCCAGCTATCTTTGTATTACTATTCTCTTTTTACTCACCAACATCTTTATGAAACATGTGGATGATGGGAATTGTGTTGATGTTTTGGAATTGCAGAAGGAAAATTAAAAAAAAATGTATAGATTATTTTTTTAAGAGAACAAGTAAACATTTGGGGAAAGATCAATTGAGTCCTATCAATTAATTTCTGTACCAGGCCCAAACACCACAAATGTTGACTGGAATACAGTTAAAAGGAAGAGACAGTGGAGGTTAGAGATTCAGAGATGCCTTCTGATGAATACCATGAATAGTTGTTTCTGAGAACAACTGAGAAAACAGGGACAACCAGTGCCTTACCTTGGGAGAAGCTAATCTGCCAGTTTGCCAAGTGGAAAAAAAAGAATCAACTAGCACCTTTTTACTTTAACCATTATTTCTTATTGAGTTCAATTGTTTCTGTCCACTATGAGATTATACATTTCTCTACTAAATTAATAATCCTAAGGAACATAGCATTTGTCTCATCAAATAATTAACATTTTCTCAAAAAGTCACCTCTGTTTTTCTTATCTACTTTGTAGACTTCTCTTTTAAAGTTCTTCACAATCTAGATTCAGTATTTCTTCTCCAGCCTTATTTCACATTATACTTTCATATACCCCAACTACTTTGATGTATTCATACAAGATGACCTACTGCTTCTTACATTTTATCTGCTATCTTGGTGCCTTCCCATTAGCTGTTTCTCATGCCTAGAAATTCCCTCTTCATTTTTATCTTATCAAATTCCTCCAGTGTTCAACTAAAATGTCTCCTCTTCCAGAAAGATTAACCCGAATCCTTAGCCTCCTCAATTACTTGGTTACACTCTTTTCTGAAATTAGTTTGCATAGATTTTGTGTATTTGACTGTGTGCGTGTATGTGTGTAAAAATAATCACTTTTTTCCCAAAAGAAAATAAAATCATTGAGTATACAAACTGTTTAATTTTTATATTTTATATTCATAAGCTAAAGCATAGTAGATACTTGCAAAAATATATAATTCACATGAACAATGTGAAATTAACACATATGAAACATGTATAGGGAAGGCACTGTGCTCAGTGTTGTAGATAAAATAAGAAAAAATATCATCATAAGTTAGGGAAATACGGATAACAATCTCACATTTTAGAAGAGCAGTATATATGCTTGTGAAGAGATAATGATAAACAATTTAATCCAGGCTTTCTCTATGCACAAACCAGGAGATTTATTTTAAATTATAGTAATAATTAGAGATGGAAGAACATTTGAAATTATCTATCTCCAAGAAACTCATTTACAGATGAGAGGATTTATGGAGCACAAAATAATTTAGATATTTTGACACAATTTAAATCGCAATCTTTTAGACTCAAAGTCAAAGCCTACATATGCTACTCTATGTCTGTATATTTTCATGGTTCAATATCTCAGTGGCTGTAAAACAGATAAATACTAAAATAAATTTTAGTCAAAAAATATTTCTTTGGGACTTCTCTCCCTTTGTCTAAACTAAACAAATTTTCTTTACACTGCCATTTTTTGTAACTTTCAGTTTAATTGCTGCTGCATCAATTATTTTCTGGTTAAATTTTGAATGTAATGGTCATAATTTTCAAAACTTAATCATTTCCACAGAAGCTTTGTCATAATTCACTTCTTAAAATAATTACAGCATGAGTAGAGTATCATTTTAGTCTAACAGTTAAAATAGAAATAGCAATGGGAGGCTAGTGATAAAAATAAAAGACAGGTAGAAAGGTGTAGGTAAAAAAAAAATTAACTGACTCAAAATCGATAGTCTAGCTAATTTCCATTGTACACAGAAATCAAGTTGGATCTGCAAGACCTCAAATCTTGTTGAATGAAATGTAATATAAAATACTATAAAGTCCATGTTTAGAAAAAAAGACCTAGAGATAATTAAATTCCATAATATGTGACTATGACAAAAAATTATTCCTTGAGATCTGTGAGTTTTAGTTTCTTTCTCTATAAGATGGTGATGTAAATGCTTGCTTGGAGTACTCACACAGATATTTAGAGGAAAACATTTGTAAAATGTAGAGAAATAACAAAAGGTGAGCTAGTTTTACTGCATTATGTTTAGGATATTTAATATTGAAACATAATTTTATTTTCTAACAGTTCACTTATCATCTAAGCTTTTTAAAATTGAATTTATTTATTTATTTGTTTATTTTTGCAATTTATCTTGCAATTTATGTCTTAAAAATAAGCTATAAACTTAGAAAAAACTTTTTCTTTAAACTAAAAGGAAATTAATGCGAGTTTCAAGGAAATAAAAGTTGCTGAGCAGTGTTAACATTTGTGTTACAGAAGCTACATTTGTGCTGTGATTTTTAAAGTTAAAATATAAGGATTAAAATCATAGTTCCATATGTTCTGCAATAAAGTCTAGCAACTTGTAAGGTAATATGCTGCAGTGACTCTATAATCTCATCAATAGGGATAGTCCTTCAAATAAATAATGTATCCTTTAAGCTACCCATAAGTTTGCCTTTTCTGTGACTATTATTTATATCTTTTCATATGTCCTAAAAGAAAAATTTACCCAAATGAATTTTAGGTTTTTGTTTTTGTTTTTGTTTCTTTTGTTTTTTGTTTTTTGTTTTTTTGTCTTTTTATATGCCATAAACATGTTAACCTCTGATGTTTTCACTTTATGTTGCCATGGTTAAAATGCTACTTCTGCTGCTTGTTCCTTCTGTGCACTTGGGAAAGTCTAAGTTTGGAGGCCCTGATGTTCTGAAATTCCTCATTTTTTCACTGAGAGATGAGTTAGATGGACATCAAGGTCCTTTCCAACACTAGGTTTGTGATTTTATTATGATCCTTTGATCCTTTTCTTTTTGTGCATACAAATCATCAGCAAAATATGGTGTCCTACTCATACTGAAATGCATGTTTCTATCCTTCTTGTAATAAACTGCATTTTTTAATCCTTAGGTAATTATCATATTTAGTAATTCATACACATACTAAACTCACAGCCAAATAATATATGATATCATAAAATGATGTTCTAGTTGTTATTGTCTGGTGGGGGATTGAGTTCAGATAATACAATGTATACTTTCTCACATGCAAATCAGTTTGCTGTCTTCTAGCTTTCAATTTGGGCTCAGGCTAATTGTTCAAAAATTAATTATTAATGGATCATTCCAAATGAACTGCCCTTACAACTACATGGGATAAATGTATATCTTGCAAATAGGCTTTGTTCATTCATTTGATTTTTCCTATATGCATAGTTAAACCATACCTAAGCAATAATTTGCATGAGTATGGATGTCATTTAGGAAGTTCAAGATTATGCTCAGGCTAGATACAATCAGAACATTGGCACACATCTATGTTAAAAAATATTTACTTTAACTTTAAACTCACACTTTCATAGAAACCCCTGATTCAGAGGCTCTCCCTCCTTCTGACTCGAGAGTTTGTAGGTGGATGCTCCATAATCCCCTGCTTTAAGTAGGGCATTTAGAGAATTCACCTCTTTATTTTCTGGGCTACTGGCCTCCTGGAATTCAAAAGCTCCAGAAATTCATTCTACAAAATGAAATCAAATTTTGTTACTCACACTTCATATTTCCTTAGATATTCACTTTAACTATAGGACTAACCTCTATATACACATACATATATACACACACCAAACACACAAATATGCAAGCAAACAACACAGGGTGAGAGAGAGAATAGATACATTAAAATGTATATTTTTGACAATCATCTAATGTTTTGATAATAATTGAAGTTTCCATTTTTTTCTCAGTATAGATTTCCAGTGAGACTTATTAACAATCCTATATTTACCAAACATGGAAACTCTGATAATAAACTGTGGTTTGGAGCACATGAAATTTAAATAGGAAAAATAAACTTTACAAGTAAACAATTCTATTATGCATCATGTGATTTAAAACTAAAATATAGGGGCAGCAAGGTGGTGCAGTGGATAGAGCACCAGCCCTGAAGTCAGGAAGACCTGAGTTCAAATCTGGTCTCAGACACTTAACATTCCCTAGTGACAACCTCAATTGCCTCAGCAAAAAAAAAAAAAAAAAAAAAAAAAAAAAAAAAAAAAAAAAAAAAACTAAAATATATAATTGCCCCTCAATATTATTTTTGCAACTTAAGATAAAAGGTATTATTTTTTAAAATTGAGTATTTGGAATAATAATTCACACAAAATGTGAAATTAATTGTGATATATTTACTAGATGTTAAAATGTAACTTCAATATTTAATTATTGACAATGTGTATTAGCTTATGATTAGCATCAAAGAAATAGATTAAACAAGACTTTGTGCAAATGAGCTCTCCATATAGATATACATTTTAAAGGCTGTTTTTCTTTTTATAATTTATTGCACATTTTGACAAGAGTTTTAATTGATGAGAGTAAAAAAATCTCATATCAAATGAAATAGATGCCATAACATATATTTCCAAGGGGG
Organism: Myrmecobius fasciatus; assembly: GCA_023553655.1. Classification (NCBI taxonomy): domain Eukaryota; kingdom Metazoa; phylum Chordata; class Mammalia; order Dasyuromorphia; family Myrmecobiidae; genus Myrmecobius; species Myrmecobius fasciatus. The sequence continues at coordinate 8,217 of JAJPUD010025005.1, forward strand.
AGAGCAGGAGAGAAAGAAGACATTGATGACATCCATAAAGGAAAATTTATATACATGTAAAATATTTGTTTTACACAGGTAAAGAAATATGTAATTAATGCATTCATTTGATTCTAACTCCATCATTTATTAAAATGAAATCAACACTGTTTCAGGTCTACTGTGTTTTTTTCTGACAAATCATACTGTAATTATTTTCTTCAAATGAATCACCATCTTTTCAGGAAGCTGATTTGGAAGGAATGTATTCAACTTTTGACATCTTTTCTTATATAGAATACTGGAGTGGCTTACCATTAGCTTCCCCAATTCATTTTACAGAAGAAGAAACTGAGGCAAATGGGTTAAATGACTTGGCTAAGGTCACATAGCTATTAAGTGTTTGATGCCAGATTTTTAACTCATGAGGAGTATTCATGACTCCAGACTCAGCATGCTATCTACTGCTCCACAGAGCAGGATTGGTTTTAAATATGTACTTGTCAATTGATTGACTCATTGAAAACTATAGGATTAAGCTTGAATGGTTTAGTACAAATAGTCTTAATACAGAATAAATTATTAATTTATTAATTATTAAATTATTAAAGTGTAATACTGAACTGAGACATTTGAGACATCCTTTATTATTGCTTTAAATGACTGATTAATATAATATTTTCATGTTCTCCATTACCTTCCCCTAATTTTCACATTTTCATGTGGTAAGAATAGTTGCATATAGTACAATACTGGAAATTTTTTAAATTTTAAATTGCAGGATCAGTATCTTTATTATTATGTGATTCCTTGCCTCAGAGGATGTTTGTGATATTACTATCTTCACTTCAAATAAACCATATTACACTAACTTACACCATTTTCTTAGAACTATAATGAAAATTGTTATTGACACTATTGCCTGAAATTTCTTTTATTGCAAAACAAAAACATCACTTAATTAGCTTTTTAATTAAGCATCTTGAAATTTTAAGAATATTAACCAGCAGCATTAAATGCCATGAATACTCTCCCTCACTCCCATGGTGCTATGATGATAGGCTATTAATTTAATTTGAAATATTCACTATGTCCAAATCAATTGCAAAATAAGTGTTAAACTAATAATTCTGAGAATTTTAATACTAGATAGTATTACATGGAACATTTTAAATGTCTTTCATTTTTGCAGGACTACATTATGCTCAAATCTTTTCTTTGCATAAGATATGCATTTCCTAAATATAGGGGGAAAAGAATCATTTTATGCTTTAATGAGCTAGTTGTGTATTGACGAAATGGAACAATTATCAAATAATATGATTCTTTCTGCTTTTGTATTAAGAGAAAGCTCTTCCCCATGTTTTAAGTAATACTTTCTCTTGGAATATTTGATATCATAAATTTAAATGAATCCAGTTCCCAATTCTTGAGTTAATTAACCTTTGAGTTTACCTTCTCTAAACTCCTATACCTGTGCACTATATAAAATATGCAATTTAATAAATTATTATAAAATATTAAATTGCTTTTCTGAACAGACTTTTAAGAATGGAACATCATATGCATTACTGGTATGCAAAATTCTTTCCATTTTAGTCATGAGCTGATGATCTTTCTCACTTTATTTAATGCCTAATAATAGTCAGCTATTGGGGATACATAACTAGATAATTCTTAGTTTCATGGGGAGAAGTTGACATCTTGTTTCTTTGCATCCCACATCCCAATGCTAAAATCTTCAAAAGTGAGACTCAAAACCAAATGAGAAATAAAAGAAGGAAACAAGTTTTTATTTTGTTTGTTGTATGTCAGACATTCTGCTAACTGCTTTGCATATATCATCTAATTTAATCCTCACATCAATGCAGGTATTTAGACACAATTTTATAATTAAGGAAAAAGAGGCAAACAAAAGTTAAGTGACTTTCTCAGGTTCATACAGCCACTATGTATATGAAGTATCTAAGGTCTCCCTGACTCCTGGTCCAATTTGACTGAAGATAAATTGGCTGTTTCATGTTGTATAGATATTACTAGTGCTAACTTTATGCAGTACCCTATACAATTAAATCTGTCATCAAATAAATATTACCCTACCCTTTAGGAACATAAAGAATAGAAGCAAGGTAAAAGTTAAATTTTTTTTTAAAAAAGTGGAAGCTGGATACTATTTCTAAGATTGTCTGGATAAGAAAAAGGAGAGACTTGGTGGAGCTGTAAAATATTCCTTTGAAGACTTCCAGATAATCCAGGAGAAATGAAGAAATATGTGAAATTAAAGAAGTAGGACTAGAAAGGACATAAGAGATAATCAAATTTCATTTTACAAGATAAAGAAATGGAGGCCAGGAAAGGAGAAATAACTTGACCAAACTCACACATCCAGAATCCTGGGATCAGAGGTTAGAGCTGAAAAGACCCATGTTATTTTTGTTTGTTATTCAATCATTTCATTTATGTCTAATTTTTCATGACCTCATTTGGGTTTTTCTTGGCAGAAATACTAGACTAGTTTGCCATTTCCTTCTATAGCTCATTTTAAAGATGAAGAAACAGGCAAATTAGGGTTAAGGGTCTTGCCTAGAGTCACATAGTTAAGAAAGTATTGGAGACTATGTCAGATCTTCGCATTTAGAAATCTAGTTGTTTATTCACTGTGCAGCCTACCTGCTTGGAAAGATGCATATCATTCTATCATTTTATAGATGAGGAAACTGAGACCCAAAGAATTAATGTGACTTGCCCAAGAGCAACACACAAGTCCTCTTTACTGAACAACAAAGACTTTCTAGGTAGTAGCTCTTTAATGGTAATTTGGGTGAACTAAAAATAAAGGATTTGTGTGTTGCACATGTTTATCTAGTCAACTTCTCATAAATTTGAGCCTGGATGCTTATAAATCATATTTCTTGTTGCTCAGGAAAATTTATAATGATAATTTTTAATAACATGATAATCCTTTGCCAACCCTATCAGGGCTCTTTGCCATTTAAGCCATTTTCTATAGATCACTGAATAAAATAATTGTGAATTATGCTTTCTTTAAAAGCCTATGTGATATTTATTTTAGGAAAATTTAAGATGGCCTATTGCTTTTATCATGAAACTCAGATGATATTTGTTTTTCAGGTTAAATTTTCACATGGTTCTTAACTAAATTAGTTACTAGAAAACTCTCAGTCTTTGCTGACAAAAGGCACCTCAATTTGCTGCTTTTGTTTATATGTGAAATGGTCTTCATTAGAAATCAGTTTGGAATAAACATTTAGTCATTTTAAGATGAGAAAGCTTCAGTCAGCAAAAATGCTGAGTATTGTAAAGAAACAAAACTTAGATTTGCATGTAAAATGCCTAAGATAACAAAGATAAATGGATATTTTGTGATCAATAATTTTTCAATTGGGTCCTACTGTTTGGGATGCCATTGGGGGGTTTCTTGGCAGAGATATTAGGATGGTTTGTGAGTTCCTTCTCCAGATTATTTTACAGATGAAACTCTGAGGTAACAGGGTCATGCAAGGTCATCTAGCTAATAAGTGTCTGATGACAGATTTGAACTCAAGGAGATGACTTTTTCTGACTCCAGGCCTTGTACTTTATCTACCATGGCACCTTAGAAGCCTTATATCATAAATGGCTTTTAATCCTTTAAAGCAAACCATTGGTTTCCTTTATAACTATGAAACCCATATCCTCTATGCAATATTATCATGATTGCTTCCCATTTAAGATGAAGTCCAATCCAAATAGAAAACTCTATAACTAGTAATTTACTTGTACTGTCATTGTGAAGGAAAAAAACAACAACAACAACTATTCACATTTTTCTATTAGGTTAAATACTTTAGCAGCTTCTCGATATTTTTGTACTTGACCACACTGCCAAAAATCCATCTTCTTAACACTTATACTGTTAGGCTACTTAAAGATTAATATAGGGCACACACACACACACACACACACATACACACACACACACATATACATACTTCACATAAACATTTATATCATGTAATGAATGTGTACACATACATGCTTTTAAAATATGTGTGTGAATATATATATATGTGTATATATATATGTATGTGCATGTATTTATGTGCCTATATGTATCACACAAACATATCGATGAATTATCATTTGTCCTCACAGCAAAGTAGTTGTAAAGTTATCAATGCTATTCCCATTTTGTATATTATGAAACAGAGAGAGGAAGTAATTTACTATTGGTCATACAGTTACTAAGCATCTAAGGAGAGGTTGGAACAGATTTACTTGCCTCTATCTCTTTGAATCCCAGGTTTTATTCTTCTAGAGTTTAGACCCATCAGAAGAAGAAAACATCCCTTGGCATTCAATCATTTCTTGAATGCTCTACACCATTGATTGAATTCATATCATTCCTTATTCTTCCAATTTATGAAAAGGGAAGTATTAATAAGTAACATTATTTCTTCATATTCCCATGTAGCTTATATTTTCATCCAACATTGATCGTTTAAAAAAAAAACATAAACAAAAACAAACTACCATTTTTTGTCCAGTACAGCTAATCATTGTTTATCAGATAGCAGCTTGACCTTTTGATTTGCATCTCCATTTTACAGCATAGAAATAAGACAGCAATTGAATGGATGCCCATCAATTGGAGAATGGCTGAATAAATTAATAGTATATGAATATTATGGAATATTATTGTTCTGTAAAAAAAGACCAGCAGGATGATTTCAGAGAGTCCTGGAGAGACTTGCATGAACTGATGCTGAGTGAAATGAGCAGAACCAGGAGACCATTATACATGGCAACAACAATACTGTAAGATGATCAATTCTGATGGACATGGCTCTCTTCAATAATGAAATGTTTCAAACCACTTCCAGTTGTTCAGTGATGAAGAACACCATATACACCCAGGGAGAGGCCATGGGATCTGAGGGTGGACCACAATATAGCATTTTCACGCTTTCTATTGATGTTTGCTTGCATTATGTTTTCCTTCTCAATTTTTTTTCTTATACATCCAATTTTTCTTGTACAGCAAGATAACTGTATAAACATGTAAACACATAATCATTTTGTCAATTATTTTAACATAATTAACATGTATTAGACTTCCTGCTATCTATGGGAGGGGGTGGGGGGAAGAAGGGAAAAATTTGTAACAGAAAACTTTGCAAGGGTCAATGATGAAAATTTACCCATGCATATGTTTTGCAAATAAAAAGCTTTAATAAATAAATAAATAAACCTCGTTTTTTCCTGCCTCTGAAAAAAAATGTTTTTGTTTCTATCCTAAAACTATTGGTAAGGATTGAATTTCCATTAATAGGGATTTCTCTTTCCCTTTTGGCATATGCTTGCTTTGACTTTAGATATATGTAGAGAAGGCCTAAAATAATTTCTTGCTATTAAAATTGATGGTACTAAAAAAATCTTGGCAAAATTACAAATAGAGTGATATTTTAAAACATGCTTGATTGATTGAAAATATTTTTCCTTTCTACTTTCAATAAAATTGAAATATGTTTTCACTTTTGTTCTGATAGATCATAGTTATAATGTAGAGGTACATTTGCTACTTTCATCAAATTTCACATGTAAATAAAAAATTTAAATAGAAAGTTTTCATCTTGAATGAATGAACTGAAAAGAAAAATATTTTAGATTTTAAATTCAAGAGCTCCAATGAGGCAAATAGTAAATGGGTTTTTCAATAGACAATAAGAATTAAGTTGTTCTGTAACAGAATAACATTAAATTTAGGGGAAAAAAAGGGTGAATAAAAGCCTTATTCCTTATTCATACACTACATCTGTTTCTCTTTTTTATAGGAATTTTCCTACCCTCAAAACACCATATATCTTGGACAAGAGCTGCAAATAGACAGTATATTGAACTCACAATTGAAAAAGAGTAGAAAAGCAGTCTCAATTGCCTTTGAGAAATTGTCCAATTTTTTTAATGATCACAAACCACTCCTTGAAACAAAAGCCCAGCTTTTTAATAGCAATGTTCTTCCAATAATTTTGTATTGCTATGAGAATATTGTGGAATTCTACTGTCCTAAAGAATTGAAATTGGCTATTGTGCAAAGGGCAGTGAAGAGGCACTTAGTGGGTGAAAACCAAATGCAATACATTTCTTTTTTGTGATTTTTTTATTAATTAAAGCTTTTTATTTACAGAATGTATAAGTAATTTTTCTACATTGACCTTTGCAAAACTTTCTGTTCCAAATTTTTCCCACCCTCCCCTCACTCCCTCCCCTAGATGGTAGGTAGTGTAATACATGTTAAATATGTTAAAATATATGATAAATCCAATATATTTATATATGCATATATATACATATATATATATATATAGAGAGAGAGAGAGAGAGTTATCTTGCAACACAAGAAAAATCAGATCTAGAAAGAGAAAAAAAAAACCTAAGAAAGAAAACAAAATGCAAGCCAAAATCCACAAAAAGCATCAAAATGCTATGTTGTGGTCCACACTCAGTTCCCACAGGCTTAACTCTGAATGTATATGGCTTTCTTCATTGCTGAACAATAGAAACTGATTTGAATCACCTCATTGATGAAGAGAACCATATCCATCAGAATTGATCATCTTATAGTCTTGTTGCTGTGTATAATGATCACCTGCTTCTGCTCATTTCACTTAACATCAGTTCATGCAAGTCTCTCCAGACCTCTCTGAAATCATCCTGCTGGTTGTTTCTTACAGAACAATAATATTCCATAATATTCATATACCATAATTTATTCAGCCATGCTCCAACTGATGGGCAGCCACTCAGTTTCCAGTTTCTAGCCACTACAAAAAGGGCTGCCACAAACATTCTTGCACATGGGGGTCCCTTTCATTCCTTTAAGATCTCTTTGGGATATAGGCCCAATAGAAACACTGCTGGGTCAAAGGGTAATGCAATATATTTCAAATGAAGAATTATATTGAAGATTTGGTGTGAAGAATATTGCCATAGTGGCAATGTATGATTTTTTTTTAAAGGAACCAGTTACAAAATGAGAATAAGACACATCACATGAATAGCATGTATGCTTTACAGGAATGTATGTACTACCAAGATCAGTTTAGAATAGACCTTAGCATGCTGGGGATTCCCTGTGGTAAACTTATGAAGAGTGGACGGGCAGTCAGCCAGTATATCTTACATACATGCATTACAATCTGAACATTGCATAGAATGCCTATATTATGATCAATCACAGATCCATTTTTGTATGACACACAAAATAAAGGTTATGTATCATAGTCAAGATAGAAGAAGACCTGTGTCAAATCTCATCTTTAATACTTGCTAGCTCAGACTCTGAAAAAGTCAATTAACTTCTAGCTGCCTTATAGGTTTTAGTCTCCTCTTGTAGGAGTTCTCACACAGGGATCTCCTTATGCTGATGAAATCGCAGATATTTCATGTTTTTACATATGCAATGCAAAGGAAATACTATAGGATTGCAAATATGTTATCTACCCACTGTCATCTCCTAGTGGAACTAACATAGGAATTCTGAGATCTTAGTATATTCTTTTAGGCTTGAGTTCTTCTGGTCTGCCATTTGTCCAACCTTCTCAATACTTTATCATAATAGCAGTCATAGCTTTTATTTTTCTTTTTGACCTTTGTAAAATTTTTTTTCTTCCAAATTTTTCCCCTCCTTCCCACCCCCACCCCAAGATGGCCCAAGTTTCTAACAAAAACAAAAAGGGCTGCCACAAAAATTTTTTGAACATATGGGTCCATTTCCTTCCATTAAGATCTCTTTGGGATATATGACCAGTAGAAACACTGCTGAGTCAAAGGGTATGTACAGTTTGATAACTCTTTGAGCATAGTTCCAGATTACTCTGCAGAATGATTGGATCCATTAACAGTTCCACCAACAATACATCAGTGCCCCAGTTTTCGTACATACCTTCCAACATTTGTCTTTATCTTTTCCTGTCATCTTAGCCAATCTGCCAGGTGTGTAGTGGTATCTCAGAGTTGTCTTAATTTGCATTTCTCTGATTAATAGTGATTTGGAACACCGTTTCATGTGATTAGAAATAGTTTCAATTTCTTCATCTGAAAATTGTTTGTTCATATATTTTGACCATTTATCAATTGGAGAATGGCTTGAATTCTTATATATTTGAGTCAATTCTCTATATATTTTAGAAATGAGGCCTTTATCAAAACTAATGAATATAAAAATGTTTTCCCAGTTTATTGCTTCCCTTCTAATCTTGTCTACATTAGTTTTGTTTGTACAAAAACTTTTTAAATTGATACAGTCAAAATTATCTCTTTTGTGATTAATGATGATCTCTAGTTCGCCTTTGGTCACAAATTTCTTCCTCCTCCACAGATCTGAGAGCTAAACCCTCCTATGTTCTTCTAATTTGTTTATAATATCATTCTTTATGTTTAGATCACGAATCCATTTCAACCTTATCTTGATATAGAGTGTTAGGTGTGGGTCATTGCCTAGTTTCTTCCATACTGGTTTCCAATTATCCCAGCAGTTTTTGTTAAATAGTGAGTTTTTATCCCAAAAGATGGGGTCTTTGGGTTTATCAAACACTAGATTAATATAGTCATTGACTATTTTGTCCTGTGAACCTAACCTCTTCCACTAATCAATTATTCTGTTTCTTAACCAGTACCAAATGGTTTTGATGACCGCTGCTTTATAATATAGTTTTAGTTCTGGTAAAACTAGGCCACCTTCATTTGCTTTTTTTTTTTTTTTCCATTAATTCCATTGAAATTCTTGACCTAGGGAGTTCCTTCCGGGGGTGGAGCCATGGTGGCAGAGATCAGACAGGATTCTCTGTAACCTCCTCTAACCTCCCCTCAAACCAACAAAATATGAAGCCTCTAGACTGATTCTGAAGCAAAAAAATCCACAATATCCGGAGAGCAACGCGATTCTAGAAGAAGATACTCTGGAGGAACCTCAAAACAGGTCTGTTTTAATGGGGCAGGGGGTGGCCTGCTGAACCCAGACTGCAGCACAGGAAGACCGGGGCAGGGAGCTGGAGCAGGGAGCTGGAACAGGAGTCAGAACAGGAGTGGGAGCGTTGTGCTTTTCACACACCTGGGAGTCTTCTGCGAGCCTCTTGGAACAATTTGTCCTGATTGTGGCCAGGTGGTTTGGAGGGTCTGCCTTTTGAGGGGGATAGATTGTGAACCACTGAACCCCTGATGAGCATTGTAACTAGCTGCCATTACACAGCACCTTAAAGCAATCAATCAAACAACAGGTCTGATAAGCACCAGAAATAATTCAATCAGCTGAGCTGCCCAGCCCTGACATAATTCAATCAGCAGAACTGCCCAGTCCCTGAAATAACTCAATCAGCAGAACTGCCCCAGGGCAAATTAAAGCAGCTGTCCCACCTTTGCCCTAAACAGACCTCACACCTTTAAAAAAAAATGAATAAAAAACCAAAAAGAGCTCTCACCATAGACAACTTTTATGGAGAGAGGGAAGAACAGACCTCAAATCCTGAGGCCCCTAAAGGTAAAGCAACTCCAGAAAAAGCCCCAAAGAGAGACATAAATTGGTCTCCATGTCACAAGGCTTTCTTTGAAGATTGCATAAAAAATCTTAAAAGAGAGTTAGAAGAAACATGGGGAAACGAAATGAGATCACTGCAAAATAAAATAGAAAAAATGGAAAAAGAATGCAGTGAACAAAAAAATGTAATTGGTCAATTGCAAAAGGAACTAAAAACAGTAACTGAAGAAAATAAGACATTAAAAATTAGAATCGAACAATTGGAAATGAATGACTCATCAAGACTTCAAGAATCAGTCAAACAAAAAGAAAAAAATGAAAAGATAGAGAAAAACATGAAAT
>JAJPUD010025006.1:4674-18071 GCA_023553655.1 Myrmecobius fasciatus
TTTTTTTTTTTTTTTTTTTTTTTTTTTTTTTTGCTTTTTTGGGGGGTGAGGGGAACCATCTTCTTAGGTATTTCTTGCAGCATCCATTGAGAAAGTTGTTATTTTTTCTTGTTTTTGTTATTATATGGTCAATTATGCTTATAATTTTCCTTATATTTAACCATTCTTGCATTCCAGATGTAAATCCCATCTTAACACAGCATATGATCCTTTTGATATGGCTGGGGTTTTATTTTTTAATTTTATTTATTTCATTAAAAAATAGAATGAAAAAAGAAAAACAGAAAAGAAAAACAAAACAAAATAAGACCCCCAAACCCCCAGAATATGGACATATGTTTAGTAGAACATAAGAAAGGATTCAAAATATGTAACAATAAATTATCACCTCAAGAAAGGATAAATAATAGTACAAGAAATTATATACATGAGTGTCTGTCTTTACTTTCTTGTAGGTTGTTCTTATGTTCTCTACTGCATTTTTTTCTGTATTCATTTTTCCCTTTCATTTCCTTTTTCCCTTCTCTCTTAAGCAGGCTATAGTTAAATAAGGATATAGTTATGTACACACACACACACACACACATATCCACACAAACATCCATGTACACCTCCCTCACTTCCACCCCACACCTCTAAGCACATATCTTTTCTATTCCTGCTCTTTGCTTTAATACTGCTCCTTAACTTGCCTTGCTATTACTTAACTTCCTCCCACTCTTGGATCCCTCCCTTGTTTTCTTTCCCCACTCTTTGCTTCCTCTTCCATGACCTTGCCTGCCCCCTTATTTCTTTATAGATTTTAGAAGATGCTATTCCATTATGGCATATAAATAGTGTGGCCTATTTAACCCATTTCCAATGTGAGTAGGCTGTCAAAACTATGAGTCCTCCTCTCCTTCTAATGTTTCTGTGAATATTCCTCCTCTCCAGAGAGATTTGTGACTTTTTCTACTTTTCTCTCATATTCCATCACTCCAAGAAATTTTTCTTGGATTATTTCTTGCATTATTATGTCAAGGTTATATTTTTGGTCAAAGCTTTCAGGTAATCTAGTTATTCGTAAATTTTCTCTTCTTGATCTGTTCTCCAGATCTGTTGTTTTTTATAAGTTGTTTCATATTCTGTTTTTTTTCTTTATATTGTTTTGTTATTTCTTGGTCTCATATAGCTTCACCACCTTCCCCTTGCCCAATTCTAATTTTCAAAGAGTTATTTTCATCTTTAAGCATCTATATCTCTGTTTCTAGTTGGTTAACTTTTCCCCCATAATTTTCTTGTTTTTTTTTTTAAATTTCTTTTTCAGTTTCTCATTTGATTCTTAAATTCTTTTTTGAATTCTATAAATTCTCTCCAGGGAGGGAGCCATTTCACATTACTCTTTGGGGTGAAGATGCTTTTTTTTTTAAACTACATTGTCCTCTTCTGAAGATGAACCTTGATCTTCCCTGTTCCCATAACTTTCTTTATTTCCTCTTTCCTTTTTCCTTCCTTCCTTCTTTCCTCCTTTCTTCCTTTCTTGCTTTCTTAATAGCTTTTTATTTTCAAAATTTATGCAAAGATAATTATTAATATTCACCCTTGCAAAACCTTGTGTCCCAAATCTTTCTCCCACCTCTTTCTCCTAGACAGCAATATAGGCTACACATATGCAATTCTTCTAAACATATTTCTGCATTTATCATGCTTTACAAGGAAAATCAGATCAAACTGGCTTTGATTTCATCATCTGAAAATTGTCTGTTCTTATCCTTTGACCATATATCAATTAGGGAATGACTTATAGTCTTACAAATTCCCAGAAGTTGGAATTTGTGAGTTTATCAAATACTAGATTACTATAGGTCTTGATTATTGTGCCATGTGCATCTAACCTATTCCATTGATCCACCACTCTATTTTTTAGCCGGTAACAAATGGTTTTGATGACTGCTGCTTTATAATGTAACTGTAGGTTTGGTACTGCTAAGCCACTATCCTTTTATTTATTTGTTTGTTTGTTTGTTTTGCTTGTTTTTGTTTGCTTATTTTTGTTTTTCCCTTCCATTAATTCCCTTAATATTCTTGCACTTTTGTTCTAGCTGATGAATTTTGTTATTATTTTTTCTAGTTCTATAAAATAATGTTTTGGTAGCTTGATTGGTATGGCACTGAACAAGTAGAGCAATTTTAGCAGAATTGAGACTTCAGTCTTCTATACCTTACTGTTTTCACATCTAGTTTTGGAATTTTGTAAGTCTTCAGTGCTTCCAGGATGATGTGATCTGGGGAAAGACATGGTTACTATTGTTCTCATCTGTGCTTTTATTCTTACACAGTTAAGGCTCTAATTTTTTTTCAATATCACAACTCCTCTCTGCAATGGAGCTGTGACCTATGTCCAACTAGTTCCCTTGTTTTCCTGCAACTCCAAGTATTTTTCATTGTCCTGGAACTATGACCCAGAAATAGATAATGGGCAATGGAGGTACCAAATGATGCCTGACCTTGTACCCAGTGCTAGTACAGGAGCTGTGTGTTTTTCCCTTTTGAACAAGTGTTTAATCTGTTTGCCATGTCTGAGTACTGAATATTCCTAATAATGCACTATTACCACCATTGCTGCTGTCACAACCTCCAAATTCCAAAGCTTGTGTCACTTCTGCCTTGTCATACTTCTGGTTAACCCCCATTTTAATGCCCATAGATATTACTTTCTGACTTCCTAAGATGCCTTGGGATGGAAAAATATGTTTAGACAAGAATGTTGAAGGAGTTTGGAAAAATGTTTTCTCTAGGGTCTTGGCTTTATATCCCTCTATACCTATGTGGAATTGTTTTAAAGTACTGCCTTAGGTGCTTCATAGATCTAGATAAAATATGAGATATAAGCACTGTGCTCAAGAAGCTTACAATTTAATTGAATAGAAAAGATTTTTGAGTGCTTGAGGACTGAAATGTTCATCTATAATTCAGAGGTTTGAAAGGTTATCTTCTGTTTTTACTACCCATGATAGACTTTGCCTTAAATCTCCTTCTCTGTAGGTTATTCGCAATTTAATTTGCAAGTCATTAGGGAAAAAAAATCAGGGTTAGTAGGAGCAGTTCTGAATTAGAAATCTATCCTTATAAAGGATCACTAAATTGTGACATGAGGTCCCAGGTAGCCAATACTGTTTCTGGAAAGTATATGGAATGGGTGGTAGATGGGTGATATTAATTTTACTTAAAAACTTCAAAGAGCCTTTGTGTTTTTTTGGAATTCTTAGATGTCAATTCGATAAACTTCCTTTGATGCACAACAGGGAACAAACCTTCCTTGTGCAACAAGACTGTGTGTAACATGGTCTCTCTTGTATTTATCCTTTTTATTTTTCTGAATCTATTTCCTAATCATCAATCTGATGGGTTCATCTACTGAAAAAGCAGCTCAATTACAGGACTGCAGGAACCTTTGGAAGAGAGAGATGAAATGCTGATGAGTGAGCATAGGAATTAACATTTAAAAAATGGCTTCTGTCCCAGTTACCAACATCAGTAACAACAACAATAATTACTGATGTTATTTTAGAAGACCTTATTGCTCAGAAGGGACCTGGGAAGTAAAATATGAGTGGGGGTTCTCTCTCTCTTTCTGTGTGTCTGTCTTTCTTTGTTTCTGTGTCTCCTATTCTTTTTCCTTCTCTTTCTCATTTCTCCTTTTCCTTGTCTGCTTTCCCCCCTCTCCCATCTATGCTCTCCTTCACCATTTCTTTACACTATACCTCAGTTTCAATTTGGAAATGTAAATTCTATCAGGCAGATTACAGGAGCAGGTCAGTGCAATGCAGGTGAGCTTTGTTTTTAAAGAAAATTTAGTTATTGGAAATCCTAACTTAAAATAGAACAATTTGATTGAGAAATGAGTCTTCATTTTGCAAGACGATCCTTAAATAGTGACCTTCTCCCATGCATTTATTTATTAGTTTTCTATAACATTAATTCCAAAGCTAGATGAATGTTATTGAACAATTCAATTCCCCTTTCTGGGGCTCAATTTTTCCAATTTGTAAGAAGGAATTGAGCTAGAGATGAGGATCTATTACAATTCTCAAAATCATGGAAATTTTTGGGTTAAAAACCCTGGGGATGGATGGGTGCTCGTCTCCCTTATCCAAATTGACTACTCAGAGGCATCTTCAGATACAAAAAAGAAGCATTTATTCTGTCCTTACAAGGAGAAGCTGAGCAAACATAGAGCCTCTCAGCTCCCATCTCCCAGCATTGTGCTTGGTCTAGTGAGCCAGAAATAGTGAATTTGATTACATAGAAAAAGACCCTAGTCTTTTCATTGGATGGACTGAAAAACCATTGACCAATGGTCAGCAATGTTGTGTATTTCCTGTGGATCACTTCACTTCCTCCCCTACAACCCTCTGAGAATAGGGATCATGTAACTTAGGCCTAGGGTCTGACTTTTCCTGCCTGCATACCTCTAGGCCTAGGGCCTGATCTAAACAATCTCCTAGATTTTTTGAGAAATCTTCACCTGGTCCCATTTAGGAAGAAGTACCTTAGAACCTAGGGAAGGGAAGGAGAAGAGAATTAGTACTTATTAAGTGACTCATAGACCCAAATTCTGATAAGTTCTTTGCAAATGTTATCTCATTTGATCCTCACAACCGCACAACACAGCACTCTAGGAGATAAGTGCTGTTGTTATCCCCATTTCACAATTGAAGAAGATGAAACAGAAAGAAGTAAATGACTTGCCCAATGTCATACAGCTATTAGAATGCTGAGTCTGGATTTGAACTCAGGTTTTTCTGATTGTAGTCCTGGTTTCTAAAATAGTGCAGATTCTCTGAAGCTGGACTTGAAGCTGTTACCCAAAGTGGGCATCCTTGTATACAGGCAGCTAGATTGTATGATAGAGAGTGTGCTGGACTTGAGTCAGGAAGTCCTGATTTCAAATATGAGCTTAAACATTTATTGGAGGCCTGGATGTTGGGGACTCACTTAACCTCTGTTTGCTTCCATTTCCTCATTTATATATAATATGGGGATAATTTTATCATAACCAAATCACTTACAGATTGGTTTTGTGGATAAAGAGGTATTTGTAAAATTTTTAACAAACATTAAAGTGCTATATAAATGTTAGGTTTTTTTTTGTGATTGTTGTTATATTGGACTAGCATGTGTGACATGAGTGAAATTAGTTCTATAAGCCCAGGAAGGATAATAGAATCAGTGAGAAGACTGGCTATATTAAAGTGCCTTCAGAATTTGGTAAAGGTCTTAGTGTTGATCCTCCATATTTCTGAATTATGTCAGGTTTCGAAATCTTTCATTTTTGGTGATGAGATGCTTAGCAGAGATATTTTTATGGAGTTAGAAAGGGTGTAGTTGAGGAAATTCTGGAGCATAGTCCTCATATAACTTAAGGTACAGGTCTGGATAGGTGGTCATAAGGTGGAGCCTGGACAGTTAGAGAGCAGTTTTTAAAAATTCACATAGATCTGTGATGTCAATTATTTAATAAAAAATTAAGTGCCTACTATGTGTCAGGCACTGTGTTAAATGATAAGTACTGAGCACTGTCATTGATTCAGAAATTTCTTCTAAAAATGAAGATCCACAGATAAATCATGCCAGTTCATTCATCACATTATTGCCTATGAATTTGCTTAAACCCAATATGGATCCCCTCCAGAGTAGTGAAGGAAATTCTTATATTTTCTTGGCATTATAAGGGTACCAGGTACTGTGGTCTATCCATATCTGATTCCTTGGCTTCATCATATGACCAGAATATCTTGTTTCCCTTTTGAACTTGTGATCATCTTCAATATTCTTCCTTGGTTATGTTATATCCTGTTCACATCTACCATGCTCCTTTCCATTATTTGCTGTGTGATAAAAATTTTTTAATTCTTTGAATACTAATGTTACATTTCTTGCTGTTATACAGACATTCTGGTAGAGTATTGGCATTACACAGATGGGCCTTTGCTTTTATGGGTAACTTGGGGAAGGTAAAGGAGTTTTACAATTTTCCAAAAACAACCCAATCTACTGTTCTTGCTTTAAACTCTGGGTAAAACTTATTGTATTTTTGTACTATCAGTTTTATATATTGATACCCAGATGTTTCAATATCAATAGATATAGACATATCTCTATGTCTATATATCATTTTATATGAGATATGTAGATAGATCTAAATATTTATAAAGAGACTTACATGGATACAATGATATCCTAATACATAGACATAGGTTTGTCAGTTAACAAACATGTTGCAATAACGGCCTCAGTTCCCTTGCCTGCTAAATTATGGGACTGAGATAAAAGTTTATCTATTCTAAATTTAGTATTTTACATACACACACACACACACACACACACACACACAACTGAGCTTATATTTGAGGATGATTAGGCTAAATTCCTTAAAATGATCACATATCTCTTCCAGGAGGCTCTATAACTTTGGGAGCTTGATGAAATCAGCACAGTCATCAGCAAATAAGAACATCTATATGATCTAACTATCCACATAGAATCCCTCTTCAACTTAGAGTCTGTGCTTATAATTAAAATATCTTGTTCTAATGCATTTGAAGGGTATAGCCTGTCAAAGATCATTTGCCCATTTTTCCTCAAGGTTTGCTCTGTGGATAAACTTAATTTTAAATTAGATATGTGTATAAGCAAGTTTGTCAGGGAGATATGTGACATTGAGGAAGGACATTTTTGATGCTGTTTATAGACTTTTCAGCCTGCAAGGACCCTGGAGGATACAAAACTTATTTGCTGCCTCCAGGCAAAATGTACAATTCTAAACGAATATTGCAGAATCTTGTAGTTGGAAGGGACCTCAAGGTAAATATCGTTCAACCCATAGCTTATTGGGAATCCTTACTGCCATATTTCTAGGACATAGTTATATTTCTCTTGAAGAACTATCGTGAGGGTCAGATCACTGGGGTATGCCTAATTAGTGGGAAATTTTTTTCTATATTTCAAATACAAAATTCTTTCTTTACAACATATTACTTTATGACTTTAAATATTTGTTAACTCTCCTGAACCCCTCAATTTGTTTTCCTCCAGGGTAAATATCCCAAGTGCCTTCAGCTGGTCCTTATATTCCATGATCCAAAATCCTTTTTTAAAAATCTAATCTTCCTGTTTTGGACGTTATATAAGTGATGCATATCCATTCACAAAAGGAAACAATCAGGACTGGACCAAATATTTCCCCAAAACTTAATTGATTTATTCTCCTATCTTATAGCTACTATCTTATATTTCTTCTGTGGGTAAATTACTTAAAAAGATCATTTCTAGTAGGCACTTTCACTTTCTCTCTCATTCTTGTTTTAATCCCTTGTCATCAGCATCCAACCTCATCATTCCACTGAAGTTGTTTTTAACCAAAATTACCAATAATTTCTTCATTGCCAAATCCAGTGACTTTCTTCTTAATCCTACTTTTTCTTTACCTCTCTGCAGTCTTGGATACTGTTCATCACTCTCCCCTCCTTGATACTCTTCTCTCCCTAAGTTTTCAGAATATCATTTTCTCCTGCTTTCCATGCTATCTTTCCATGCTTCACTCTCCTTGGCTGGGTCCTTATGCAGATCATACTTTCTAATTATGTGTCTTACTCCTGAGTCCTCCTCTTTTTTTTCTTCCATGCTATTTATATACTTTGTGATCTCAGCTCCCAAGGATTTAGTTTAATTGGCTATGCTGGCAATTCTCAAATCAACCTCTCCTGCCCAAACTCTCTGCTGACCTCTAATCTCACACCACTGACTGGATGTCCAGGAGGTATGTAAACTCAACTTTTTTTTTCTTTAATTTTGAATAGTGTTTTATTTGTAAAAAATGCAAAGTGTTTCTGGGGGTGTAGCCAAGATGGCAGAGTAAAGTCAAGAAGCTGCTTGAGTTCTCCTAGTTTCCCTCAAAATCACATGAAACCAACTCTCTGAACAGAGTCTGAACGAATGAAACCTCAAGAAAGACTGGGAAAACATCAAGAAAGGTCAGTCTCACTGGGGTGAAAAGTGTATTCAGCCCAGCTCAGATAGTCTCTGGGAAAGCCTGTGAGAAGGTCTTAATCACAGAAAATAAGCAACTAAGACCCTTGGTCCTGGTTCACTAGGACAGCACAGCAAGGGGGCAGCCTCCAGTCCAGCTCAGAAGGCAAACTCTGGGAAACCAGGCTGTTTCCTGAACAGAGCAGGCAAAGCTACCCTCTGCAAACACAAGGGGGTACTGTGCTCAAAGACAAGGCTCAGAACTGCACAGGAAGCTTGGAATAGCGCCTCGTATACCCTAGGAGCAGAACTCGACCATAAAAGTTAAAAAAAAAAAAAAGGAGGAGGCAATACCAAAAGAAAAGGAAGGAAAAGATCAAGAAACAGAAAAAAAGAAAACCTTGACCATAAAAAGCTACTCTAGTGACAGGACAGATGAAAACACAGATTCAGAGGAGGACAAAATGTCCACAGAGGAAATATCAAAGAGTGACAGGAATTGGTCTTGAGCTTCTTGGAAGTGCTCATAAAATCTTTAAAAGGCAAATAAGAGAGGTAGAAAAAATGAGAGAAGAAATAAGAATGTAGGAGAGGGTTTGAAACGGATTGAAAAAGGAAAGAAAAAAATTGCCAGAAGAAAACAACTCCTTAAAAAATACAATTGGACAAATGCAAAAAAAAATCCACTGAACTAAACAGCTTCAAAAGTATAATTAACCAAATAAAAGAGATATAAAATATAAATGAAGAAAATCACACATTAAAAACCAGAAAAGGGCAAATGGAAGGTAATGGCTCAATGAGACAGTAAGAATCAGTCAAACAAACTAAAAAGAATGAAAAAAATGTGAAATGCCTCACTGGAAAAACTGCCATCATGGAAAATAGATTTAAAAAAATAAAATTATTTGCCATTATGAAGACCATGACTAAAAAAAAGAGCCTGTATAGCATTTTTCAAAAGATTACTAAGGAAAACTGCCCCAATATTTTAGAAACAGAGGAAGAAATACTAATTGAAAGAATCAATTGTTTACTGTTGGAAAGAGATCCCACAAGGAAAACCCCAAGGAACCTTGTAAAACTCCAGAACTGCAAACTCAAGGAAAAAATACTGCAACCTGCCAAAGAAAAAACAATTCAAATATCAAGAAGCAATAGTCAGAATTAAACAGGATCTGCAGCTTCTACAATAAAGTATAGGAAGGCTTGGAATACCATATTCCAGAAGGTGAAGGACCTGGGGTTACAACCAAGAATTAACTACCCAGCAAGACTCATCATCATCTTTCTTTCATTTTTAATTAAAGCCTTTTATTTTCAAAATATATACATTGATAATTTTCAACATTCACCCTTGTGAAACCTTGTGTTCCAATTTTTTTTCCTTCCCTTCCTCTCATCCTCTCCCCTAGATGGCAAGTAATGCAATATATGTTAAACATGTGCAATTCTTCTATATATATTTCCACAATTGTCATGCTGCACAAGAAAAATCAGATCAAAAAGGGGAAAAATGAGAAAGAAAACAAAATACAAGTAAAGAACAACAAAAAAGATGAAAATACTATGTTGTAATCCCACTTAGTCCCCATAGTTCTTTCTCTGGATGCAGATGACTCTGCCCATCACAAGACCATTGGAACTGGCCTGAATCACCTCACTGCTGAAAAGAGCCACCATCCATCAGAATTGATCATTGCATAATTTTGCTGTTGCCATGTACAATGATTTCCTCATTCTGTTCATTTAATTTAGCATCAGTTCATGTAAATCTCTCCAGGCTTCTTTAAAATCATTCTGTTGATCATTTCTTATAGAACAATCATATTCTATAACATTCATATACCATAACTTCTTCAGCCATAGTGATGGACATGCACTCATTTGTCAGTTTCCTACCCCTACAAAAAGGGCTACCACAAACATTTTTGCACATGTGGGTCCCTTGCCCTCCTTTATGATCTCTTTGGGATACAGACCCAGTAGAAACACTCCTGGACCAAAAGGTATGCACATTTTGATAGTCTTTTGGTCATAGTTTCAAATTGCTCTTCAGAATGGTTGAATCAGTTCACACACAACTCCACCAACAATGTATTAGTGTCCCAATTTTCCCACATCTACTTGAACATTCGCCATTATCTTTTCCTGTAATCTTAGCCAATGTGAGAGGTATATACTGACACCTCAGAGTTGTCTTAATTTTTGGCATCATCTTTCAGGGGAGGTGATAAATTTTCAATGAAGTAAGAGATTTTTATTCATTTCTATTGAAAAAAAATCAGAATTAAACAGAAAGTTTGATCTATAAACAAAGGACTCAAGAGAAGCATAGAAAGGTAAATAGGGGAATACACACACACATATATTATATTAATTGTTGAACTGTTTACATCCATAGATGGGAAAACAATATGTGTATCCTTTGCAAACTGTACCTGTCACTAGGGCACACAAAGTGGGACATCACATGGACTGAGGCTGTGGTGGGGAATGGACTCTGATGTGATGATATCAAAGAAAAAGACATTAAAGGGTGGGAAAAAGTCTGTATTGGAAAAAAAAAGAGGAAAGGGGAGGAATAATAGGACAATTAGTTCAACTGAAGAGGTGCACAAGATCTATTACAATCCAAGGAAAGAAGGGAGGGGTATGAGCATTGTCTGAAGCTTGATCTCATCAATTTTTTCTCTGAGGGAATAACTTAATCATTTATTTGGATAGAGATTTACCTAACTCTGTAAATAAATAAGAAGAGAAAGAGGGGGGAAAAGGAAGGAGGAAGATACTTCTATCCTGAGATAGAAGGGGGGCATAAACACTAGGGAAAAAGTAAGAGAAGGGCAGAAGGAGTCATAGGATTGAAGGTAGTGGTTGGGATGGGTTAAAAAAACACTACTAATGACAGGGTGGAAAGAGAGAACAAAAGTATATACAGGGGAGAAAATAGCATAGAAGGAAATACAGAGCTGGTAATCATAATGTGAATGTGAATAGGATGAATTCTTCCATAAAACAATCAAATAACAAAATGGGTTAAAAAAGAATCCTAAAATATGTTGTTTATCAGAAATACATTTGACACAGAGAGAGACACATAAAAAGGAAAGGTAAAAGGCTGGAACAGAATTTATTATTCCTCAGCTAAAGTTAAAAAAGCAGTTGTAGCTATTCTGATCTCAGATAAACCAAAATTAAAAATAGATCATATTAAAAAATTTAAAAAGTACATCTTGATAAAGGATGCCATAAATTAGGTTAATAGGATCCTAGAAAATCTAGATATGATAGACCTTTGGAGAAATTTTTGTAGGGACAGTAAGGAATGCACCTTTTTCTTTTTCTTTTCTTTTCTTTTTTTTGTTTCAATATTTTTTCTCTTTTATTAAAGCTTTTTATTTACAAAACATATGCATGGGTAATTTTTCAACATTGACCCTTTCAAAGCTTTTTGTTACAAATTTTTCCCTCCCACTCCCCACTCCCTCCCCTAGATGGCAGAAAGTCTAACACATGTAAATTATGTTAAAATACTTGACAAATCAAATATGTGTATACATATTTATACAGTTATCTTGCTGTACAAGAAAAATCGGATATACAAGAATGCAAGCAAACATCAATAGAGATTGTGAAAATGTTATGTTGTGGTCCATATTCAGATCCCTTTCTCTGGATATATATTGGCGCTCTTCATCACTGAACAATTGGAACTGGTTTGAAACATCTCATTTTTGAAGAGAACCATTTCCTTCAAAATTGATCATCAAATAGTCTTGTTGTTACCTGTACAATAATCTCCTGGTTCTACTGATTTCACTCAGCATCAGTTCATTCAAGTCTCTCCAGGCCTCTCTGAAATCTTCCTGCTGGTCATTTCATACAGAACAATATTCCATAACATTTGTATACTATAATTTATTCAGCCATTCTCCAGCTGATGGGCATCCATTCAGTTTCCAGTTTCTAGCCACTACAAAAGGGGCAGCCATAAACATTTTTGCACATGTGGGTCGCTTTCCTTCCTTTTAGATCTTTTTGGGATACAGATCCAATAGAAACACGGCTGGGTCAAAGGGTATGCACAATTTGATAACTTTCGGAGCATAGTTCCAAATTGCTCTCCAGAATGGTTGGATACCTTTGCAGTTCCACCAACAATGCATCAGTGTCCCAGTTTTCCCACATCCCCTTCAACATTTGTCATTATCTTTTCCTGTCATCTTAGTCACCTTAGTGTAGTCATCTTACTACACACTTATGTGTGTAGTAGTATCTCAGAGTTGTCTTAATTTGCATTTCTCTGATCAATAGTGATTTGGAGCACCTTTTCATATGACTAGAAATGGTTTTAATTTCATCATCTGAAAATTTTTCATATCATTTGACCATTTATCAATTGGAGAGTGGCTTGAATTCTTATAAATATGAGAATTCTCTATATGCTTTAGAAATGAGGCCTTTATCAGAATGCTTAAATGTAAAGATGATTTTCCAATTTATATTGCTTCCCTCCTAATCTTGTCTGCATTAGCTTTGCTTTTTTTGCTGAGGCAATTGGGGTTAAGTGACTTGCCCAGGGTCACACAGCTACGAAGTGTCTGAGACCAGATTTGAACTCAGGTCCTCCTGACTTCAGGGCTGGTGCTCTAACCACTGCGCCACCTAGCTGCCCCTGCATTAGCTCTGTTTGTACAAAAACTTTTTAACTTACTATAATCAAAATTATCTATCTGGTGTTCAATTAAGAGTTCCAGTTCTTCTTTGGACACAAATTCCTTTCTTTTCCACAGGTTTGAGAGGTAAACTATCCTATGTTTCTCTAATTTGCTTATAATATCACTCTTTATGTCTAAATCATGAACCCATTTAGATCTTATCTTGGTATGTGGTGTTAGGTGTGGGTCAAGCCCTAATTTCTTCAATACTAGTTTCCAATTTTCCCAGAAGTTTTTTTTTTTTTTTTATTAAAGCTTTTTATTTGTATAACATATGTATGGGTAGTTCCCCAGCATTGATCTTTACAAAGCTTTCCGTTACAAATTTTACCCCCAGTCCCCTCCCCTCCCCTAAATGGCAGGAAGTCCATGACATGTTAATAATGTTGAATTACTTGACAAGTTATGCAAGAAAAATCCTATCTACAAGAAAAAAAAAGAAACTCAGAGAAAGGCAACACAATGCAAGCAAATATCAATAGAGATCATGAATATGTTATGTTGTGGTCCATATTTCATATCCCTCTCTCTGGGTGTATGTGGTTTTCTTCAGTCAACAATTGGAGGTGGTTTGAAGCATTTCATTGTTGAAGAGAGCCATGTCCATCAGAATTGATCATCATATAGTATTGTTGTTGCTGTGTATAATGATCTCCTGGTTCTGCT
>JAJPUD010025007.1:5074-18070 GCA_023553655.1 Myrmecobius fasciatus
GAGAGAGAGAGAGAGAGAGAGAGAGAGAGAGAGAGAGAGAGAGAGAGGAAAGGAGAAAAAGAGGAAAGGAGGGAAGAATAGAGGGAGGTAAGGAGGGAGAGGCAAAGAGGGAGGGAGACAGAGACAAAGAGAGAAACAAAGAAATCAAGGATCAAGGAAGACACAGACAGTGACAGACACACACGTGCCGCTTGCCCCACTCAGGCACCAGCGTGCAGCCAGGGCGGGAGACCAGCCCTGGGACAGAGCATGGCAGATTCTAGGCACCCAGGAAGTCCCTGAGAGACGCTTGGGCCACTTTGCCCTGCTTGCGGGCAGGTGCTTTGGCAGATTTGCCTTTGGTAAAGGGTGGATTGAGAACAGCTGAGAGCACTGACCTAGTCCAACCAGCCCCAAACCAGAGTTCAACTACATGAAGTGCCCCAGGGCAAATTGAAACAGCTATGGGTCCCCTGCTTTAATCAGACCTCAAGCTCTAAAAAATGAGTAAAAAACAGAAGAGAGCTTTCACTATAGACAGCTTTTATGGGGAGAAAGAAGGGCAGACCTCAGATCCTAGGTTCCTAAAGGGAAAGCAACCCAAGAGGAAGCAAAAAAAACCAGACATGAGGTGGTCCCCATTTCACAAGGCTTTCCTGGAAGATTACGTAAAGAATCTCAAAAGAGAGAAGAAAAATGGGGAAATGAATTGAGATCAGTGCAAGAAGGATATAATGCCTTGCAAAAGAGATTTGAAAAAGACACCTATTAACTGAAAAACAAAATTGGTAAAATGGAAAAAGAATGCAATGAACAAAAGAATTCAATTCACCAGTACAAAAAAAGCTTAAAAAGGTAACTGAAGAAAATAATACTTTAAAAATTAAAATTGAACAAATAGAATGAATGACTCAATAAGACTTCAAGGATCAGTCAAACAAAAAGAAAAAAAAGAAAAAAATAGAAGAAAATATGAAATATCTCCTTGAAAAAACGACTGACTTAGAAAACAGATGTAGGAGAGAAAATCCAAGGATTATTAGACTCCCTGAAAGCCATGATGAAAAAAAGAACCTAGATGCTATCATCCAGGAAATCATGAAATAAAACTGCCCTGATGTTTTAGAATCAGAAGGTAAAATTACCATGGAAAGAATTCACCGATCACCTCCTGAAAGAGACCCCAAAATTAAAACTCCAAGGAATATTGTGGTGAAATTTCAGGACTATCGCACCAAGGAAAAGATATTGCAGGATGCTAGAAATAAACAATTCAAATACCGAGAAACTGTAATTAGAATCAAACAAGATCTGTTAGCTTCCACATTAAAGGATCGAAGGGCCTGGAACCAAATATTCTGAAAGGCAAAGGAACTTCCATTACAGACAAGAATAAGTTATCCAGCTAAAATGTGCATTATCTTCCAGGGAAGAAGATAGTCACTCAATGATACAGGAGAATTTCATCTATTTCTAATGAAAAGACCAGATCTGAACAAAAAATTTGAACTCCAAACATAGAATTCAAGAGAAGCATAAAAAGGTAAAAAGGAGAAAACTCTTGAGAACTATATTTCTATACTATGGGTATTCTTAAAGAATGGGGATATAATCTGCTTTTACTTTGCTAATATGAAATAGTAAAAAAGAAGGTAAAAATATGATAAAGGAGCAAAAAAGGGGGAAGAGTTCTAAAGGGGGGAGGACTGTAAGAGGAAGGGAGATAAACACTGTGTAAATATTACTCTAATGAGATTGAGCTATAAAAGAGTATACCAGAAATATGTGGTTTCACAGAGAAAGTTGTCCTTCCTTATAGGGAAATGGGAGGGAAAAGAGGAAAAGAAATGGATAGACTTATAGAAGGGAAAATAGAAGAATAAAGGGAAAGGAGTAAAAAAGGGGGAGGAGTTCTAAAGGGGGGAGGACTGTAAGAGGGAAGTGGTCATCAAAAACAAAATTCTGGGGAGGGGGGAAGGAAGAAAGGGATAAGGGAAGAAAAAACAACTTTGGGTAAATAAGATGGCAGGAAATAAAGATTTAGTTATTTTAACTGTGAATGTGAATGGGATGAACTCTCCCATAAAACGGAAGCGGATAGCAGACTGGGTTAAAAGGCAGAATCTTACAATATGTTATTTACAAGAAACACATCTAAAACATAGAGATACATACAGAGTGAAGGTAAAGGGCTGGAACAGAATCTTTTATGCATCAGGTGAACAAAAAAAGCAGGGTTAGCAATCCTTGTCCCAGATCAAGTAAAAGCAAAAATGAGATCTAATTAAAAGAGATAAGGAAGGAAACTATATTTTACTAAAGGGTACCATAGATAATGAAGTGGTATCAACACTAAACATATATGCACCAAGTGGTATAGCATCCAAATTCCTAGAGGAGAAACTAACAGAGATGCAAAGAGAAGGACAGAGCAAAACTATACTAGTAGGGGATCTCAACCTTGCTCTCTCAGAATTAGATAAATCAAACCACAAAATAAATAAGAAAGAAGTTAGGGAGGTAAACAAAATGTTACAAAAGTTAGGTATGATAGATCTTGGGAGGAAATTGAATGGCGATAGAAGGGAATTTACATTTCTCAGGGGTTCATGGAACTTATACAAAAATTGATCATGTGTTAGGGCATAAAAACCTGAAAATCAAGTGCAGAAAAGCAGAAATAGTAAATGCATCCTTTTCATATGATGATGCAATAAAACTCACATGTAATATAAGGCTGGGAGAAAATATACCAAAAGTTAATTGGAAATTAAATAATCTAATTTTAAAGAATGAATGGGTGAAAGAGCAAATCATAGACACAATAAAAAATTTCATCCAGGAGAAGGACAATAATGAGACCACATACCAAAATTTGTGGGATATGGCCAAAGCGGTTATAAGGGGGTAGTTTCATATCTCTAGATGCTTACTTGCATAAAATAAAGAATGAAAAGATTGATGAGTTGGGCTTACTATTAAAAAGAGTAGAAAAAAACAAATTTAAAAACCCTCAATTAAATGCCAAATTAGAAATTCTGAAAATAAAAGGAAAGATTAATAAAATTAAAAATAAGAAAACTATTGAATTAATAAATAAAGATAAGAGTTGGTTTTATGCAAAAAAAAACCCAAAAAATAGATAAGCCTTTAG
Organism: Myrmecobius fasciatus; assembly: GCA_023553655.1. Taxonomy (NCBI): domain Eukaryota; kingdom Metazoa; phylum Chordata; class Mammalia; order Dasyuromorphia; family Myrmecobiidae; genus Myrmecobius; species Myrmecobius fasciatus. The sequence continues at coordinate 8,208 of JAJPUD010025007.1, forward strand.
TTAATTTGATTAGAAAAAGGAAAGAGGAAAATCAAATTATTAGTCTCAAAAATGATAAGGAAGAACTTTCTTCCAATGAAGAGGTAATTAGAGTTATAATTAGGAGTTAATGTGCTCAACTTTAGGCCAATACATTTGATCATCTAAAGTAAATGGAGGAATATCTACAAAAATTTGGATTGCCCAGGTTAACAGAAGAGGAAATAAATTATCTAAATAGCCCCATTATAGAAAAAGAAATAGAACAAGCTATTAATCAACTCCCTAAGAAAAATTTCCTTGGCCAGATGGATTTACATGTGAATTCTACCAAACATTCAAAGAACAATTAATTCTAATGCTATAGAAACTATTTGAAAAAATAGGGAAAGAAGGTGTACTACCAAATTCCTTCTATGATACAGATATGGTGCTGATAGCTAAACCAGGTAGGATGAAAACAGAAAGGAAATTATAGAACAATTTCCCTAATGAATATTGATGCAAGAATTTTAAATAAGATATTAGCAATAAGATTATAGAAAGTCATCTCCAGGTTAATACCCTATGACCAAGTAGGATTTATATCAGGAATGCAGGGCTGGTTCAATATTAGGAAAACTACCAGCATAATTAATTATATTAATAACCAAACTAACAAAAACCATATGATTATCTCAATAGATGCAGAAAAAGCATTTGATAAAATCCAACACCCATTCCTATTAAAAACACTAGAGAGTATAGGAATAAATGGGCTTTTCCTTAAAACAATTAGTATTATTTACTTAAAACCATCAGCAAGCATCATATGTAATGGGAAGAAACTAGAACCATCCCCAATAAGATTAGGAGTGAAACAAAGGCTGCACACTGTCACTATTAGTATTTAATATTGTATTAGAAATATTAGCTTTGGCAGTAAGAGAAGAAAAATAGATTAAAGGAATTAGAGTAGGCAATGAGGAAACCAAATTATCACTCTTTGCAGATGACATGATGGTATACTTAGAGAACCCTAGAAACTAGACTAAAAAATTACTAGAAACAATTCACAACTTTAGCAAAGTTGCAGGATACAAAATAAATCCACATAAATCATCAGCATTTTTATATATTACCAACAAAGTTCAGCAGCAAGAGATACAAAAAGAAATTCCATTCAAAATAACTGTTGATAGTATATAATATTTAGGAATCTATCTCCCAAGGAAAAGTCAGGTTATATACAAACTAAACTACAAAACACTTTCCACACAAATAAAGTCAGACCTAGTCAATTGGAAAAACATCAAGTGCTCATGGGTAGGCCGAGCAAATATAATAAAAATGACAATACTACCCAAACTAATTTGCTCATTTAGTGCCATACAATCAAACTCCCAAGAAATTATTTTATAGATCTAGAAAAAACAGCAGCAAAGTTCATTTGGAAGAACAAAAAAAGGTCAAGAATTTCAAAGGGATTAATGAAAAAAAAGGCCCATGAAGGTGGACTTGCTGTACCAGATCTAAAACTATATTATAAAGCAGTAGTCATCAAAACCATTTGGTACTGGCTGAGCAGTCGATCAGTGGCATAGGATAGGATATCAGGACAAACTAGGCAATAACTATAGCAATTTAGTGTTTGATAAACCTGAAGACCCCAACTTTTGGGATAAATACTCACTATCAGGCAAAAACTGCTGGGAAATTTGGAAACTAGTATAGAAGAAATTAGGGCTTGACCCATATCTAACACCACATACCAAGATAAGATCTAAATGGGTTCATGATTTGGCTATAAAGAATGATATTATAAATAAATTAGAGGAACATAGTATAGTTTATGTGGACCGGTCGGGATGGAAAAAATGTATGTCCAAAGAAGGCCTGGAACTCTTTTTTTTTTTTTTTTCTTTTTGCTGAGGCAATTGGGGTTAAGTGACTTGCCCAGGGTCACACAGCTAGGAAGTGTCTGAGACCAGATTTGAACTCAGGTCCTCCTGACTTCAGGGCTGGTGCTCTAACCACTGCGCCACTTAGCTGTCCCAGGCCTGGAACTCTTAATTGAATACCATATAGATAACTTTGTTTATATTAAGTTAAAAAGTTTCTGTACAAACAAAACTAATGCAGTCAACATTAGAAGGGAAGCAATAAATTTGGAAATCATCTTTACATTTAAGGATTCTGATAAAGGTCTTATTTCTAAAATATATAAAGAATTGTCTCATATTTATAAGAATTCAAGCCATTTTCCAATCGATAAATGGTCAAAGGATATGAACAGACTATTTTCAGATGATGAAATTAATACTATTTCTAGTCATATGAAAAGGTCTCCAAATCACTATTGATCAGAGAAATGCAAATTAAGAAAACTCTGAGGTACCACTATACACCTATCACATTGGCTAAAATGACAGAAATGATAAAGATGAAGGTTGGCAGGGATGTGGGAAAACTGGGACATTGATACATTGTTGGTGGAAGTGTAAACAGATCCAGCCATTCTGGATAGCAATTTGAAGCTATGCTCAAAAAGTTATCAAACTGTGCATACTCTTTGACCCAGCAGCATTTCTGGCTTATATCCCAAAGAAATCATAAAGGAAGGAAAGGGTCCAACATGTGCAAGAATGTTTGTGGCAGCCCTTTTTGTAGTGGCTAGAAACTGGAAACTGAATGAATGCCCATCAGTTGGAGAATGGCTGAACAAATTATGGTATGTGAATATTATGGAATATTATTGTTCTATAAGAAATGACCAGCAGGATGATTTCAGAGAGCCCTGGAGAGACTTGCATGGACTGATGCTGAGTGAAATGAGTAGAACCAGGAGATCATTATACACAGCAACAATAAGACTATATTATGATTAATTATGATGGACATGGCTCTCTGCAACAAAGAAATGTTTCAAACCAGTTCCAACTGTTCAGTGAAGAAAGTCATATACAACCAGAGAGAGGGATATGAAATGTGCACCACAACATAACATTTTCATGCTCTCGATTGATGTTTGCTTGCATTGTGTTTCCTTTCTCAGATTTTTCTTTCTTGTAGATACGATTTTTCTTGCATAAAAATGATGTGTGGAAATATGTATAGATATATTCGATTTATCAAGTATTTTATCATAATTAACACGTAGTGGATATCCTGCCATCTAGGGGAGGGGTGGGGAGTAGGGGGGGGAAATTTTGTAACAGAAAGCTTTGTAAAGGTTAGTATTGAAAAATTCCCCATACATATGTTTTGCAAATTAAAGTTTTAATAAAAAAAGAATAACAACTTAAAAAAAACAGAGATTATAGTTTTGGAGTTTCATAACAATGTTCCTTGGGGTTTTCTTTGTGGCATATCTTTCCAGAAGTGATTGATTCTTTCACTGAGTATTTCCCCTTCCCTTTCTAGAATATAGAGGTAATTTTCCTTAATGATCTCTTGAAGAATGCTATCCAGGTTCCTTTTTTGGAAATGGCTTTCAGGTAGGCCAATAATTTTTGAATTGTTTCTTCTAGATCTATTTTCCAGGTTGGCTCTTTTTCCATTGTGGTATTTCACATGTTCTTCAATTTTTAAATTCTTTTTAGTTTGACCGATTCTTTTTTTTTTTTTTTTTTTTTTTTTTGTTTTTTGCTGGGGCAATTGGGGTTAAGTGACTTGCCCAGGGTCACACAGCTAGGAAGTGTCTGAGACCAGATTTGAACTCAGGTCCTCCTGACTTCAGGGCTGGTGCTCTAACCACTGCGCCACCTAGCTGCCCCGGTTTGACCGATTCTTGCTGTCTCATAAAGTCATTAGCTTCTATGTGTCACAATGTAGTTTTTTTTTAATGTGTGTTTTTTTTTCCCTTTAGCTAATTCTACTTTTAACGTGTTGTTTTCTTCAGTGGATTTTTATTTTATTTTTGCATTTAGGCAATTGTATTTTTTGAGGTGTTTTTTTTTTTAATTTTTTCCTTCCTTTTTAAAATTGCTGATTCTCTCTTGCATACCTCTCATTTCTTTTCTCATTTTTTCTTCCACCTCTCTCATTTGTCTTTTGAATTCTTTTATGAGCATTTCCCAGAAGTCTCTTTGGGCTTGAGATCAGTTCATGTCACTCTTTGAAATTTCTTCTGTGGACATTCTGTCCTTTTCTGAGTTTATGTTTTAGTCTGTCCCGTCAACAAAGTACCTTTCTAAGGTCAAGGCTCTTGTTTGGTTTTTTTGCTCATTTTCTTTCATTTTATTTTTTTTAAGGTGGCTTTCTGCTGCTGGATTAAAGATAGTGCTGTGCCAAGCTTCCTGTGCAGCTCTGAGCCTTGGCTTTGAGAAACTGGTTGGTTTTGTTTTTGTATTTGTGTTTTAGGTTGTTTTCACCCTGATGTGGATATATTCATAAGGTTATAATTTAGAAATCTAACACATGGTGTGTACATCACAAATGTATCCAAAGATAAGTAATTGTGTTTGTGTTCTCTGTTCAGGAAACAGCCTAGTTTTTCAGAATTTGCCTTCTGAATTGGGACTGGAAGTTACCCCATTGATTTGCTCTTTTACTGGGCCAGGACCAAGTGTCTTAGTTACTGATTTTCTGCAATTAAGACTTTCTCCCTGGCTTTCTCAGAGTCTATCTGAGCTGTATTGAACACTCTTCATCCTAGTGAGCCTGATATTTCTTGAAGTTTTTCCATTCTATCTTGACCTGGATAGTGGTTTTCTGTACTGGTCCACTGCCTGACCCTATATGCCCACCTGTTGGTGGCTGTAACTAGGCCTACTTTCCCGTCTTCAGGACAACCCAGATTCCACAAAGACAGACCAACCAGGAAGTTGAGGGTGAAATCAATCCCTTTATTTATGCTTTAACTTTTACTTATCTCTTATCCCAATTCCTGTGTTGGGAGGGTCTCTTTCAGAGCCTGAGTGTTTGGTCCTCAGGGATTGGTTCCCAGAGAATGAAGGAGGCTTGCCAAGCTTCCTGAGCGCTAATGAGGGAAGCATGACACTTGCACTCTGGCAAGTGCCGCCTTAGGGTTATGCCCTCCCTCACGTAAGAGGGAGGCATGACAATTACACTGTGACAAGTGCTGCCTCTCAGAGTTTCACCCTACCTCACTTAGCAATCGCTTTTGCCTCTCCTCTCATCTCCTGACTTCCTAGTCCCTGGGCCCTGTTCCGCATTCTGTTCTCTGGGGACCTACACAACCCTTACAGTTTTCATTGTCAGATTATGTTCAGAGGCTTGGTTTCATGTGGTTTTCTAGGGAAATTGAGAGAACCTGAGCAGCTTTTATGACTTTTCTTTGCCATCTTGACTTCAACCCAGAAATCTGCTATAGATTAATTATATCCTGTACAAAGGATCCTGTAAAATAGATTACCTCTATTTATAGGGTCCAGAACTTCTTTCTCATTTATGAACTTATATCCCAAGGTCTGAGTTTTATTTTTGAGGTTTCTCTATCTCCTCCTAATAACCAATTACTTATCTTTGGATACATTTGTGATGTACACACCATGCATTGGATTTCTAAATTATAACTTTATGAATATATCCACATCAGGGCGACAACAACCTAAAAGAAGTCTTTTAGTGCACCAACAATCCCTAAACAATAGAAATATAATTTTGTTAGCAACAGGTTTAAGAAAACAGCAAAAACAACAAATAAGAGAATTAATTTAAGAACTGCTTGATGCTTCTTAACACCTTTTTGGCTTCTGCTTCCTATGTTGACAATCTGTTGGCTTTCAGTCCTTGTATGTGACCTGGCTTCTTTCCAAGAAAATGAATGACAACTCTCTGAGCCATTTGGAATATTTTCCAGATGAAACAGGTTTTTACTTAGGTGAAACGTCCCTTCCTATTCCATTAAGGCTTAGTATCACTTCCCAGATCCCTTCCTGATCTTAACTTTAATAATATTTTCCCAAATATTATTCAGTCTGCCTTAGACCACAACCATAGAATATTATTAAAATATGCCATCTCACCATTTAACATGTTCAATCATTGTCTTTTGGCACTCTGCCCTTTAGGTCTTTTTTTGTTAGGTATATGTTTGATTCCTTTGTAAAGCAGCACAGCTAGCAGGTTAAGAATTGGGTAGCCAGCTACACGATGTATAAAGGACAGGTCATAATGACAGAGTATCTCAGAAAATAAGCAAACACCAGAAGGCACTTCATGTATAATAGAACAAGGGAGATTTGGGTATAGCACAAGATTTGGAATTTTCTATCAGACAGAATCATAATTGCTCTTCAAGATCCAATAATGAAAAATGCAGCATGTATTTTTGCAGGCATAAAAATTATGATAATGTTGCTGAATTGTTATTTCTATAGAAAATTGAATTATGATTATGCATTCAAAAGGTTCTTAGGAGTGGTGAAAGTAGTGGTGTTGGTAGTGGTGGAAATAAGCCAGGCTAAAATATCTATTATGTTGCCAAAAGAGAATTGTACTGTCACCAGGTAGTCAACTGTGCTGAATGTTTCATTGGTACTACGAGGTCCTGACCTCTTTTGAACTGATGAAAAAAGTTTTCCCAAATTGCACCTTAAATGAGAATTGATCTCAGATACAATGATGTAGTATTGACAGGTTTTCAAGCTTTGAAACAGTTCCTATTTGCATCTGTAAGGCAGACTTTTGTATTTATGCTCACTTAGTGAGTACTATGACAGATTTATTACTTGTTTGCTTTCTTCAGTATTGCACTATAAAAATTTTTTTCCAAGAATATTCAAAAGTGGAGCTGGTTTTCATAGTACCAAACCTAATCAATCCAATGATGTATTTCACTTCCTTCATAAATGTCTCCAGTGGTTTGGAATTTCAGGGAAAGAGTGAAAAAAAAGAAGTCCCAATGGTCATTAATTCTTCCCCTCCTCCCTTTCTTCCTCATAACCTCCCCTGAGCAACTGCCCATTTTCCAGATTTTTTACTGCAGATTCAAACAACTTAAAATCTGGGCCTACTGCAATTACCCATATTCACTAGATGTTCTAGCCTTAAAAAGAAAGTATTGAATTGGAAGATTGATGGCCACATGAACACAGAAAGAAAAAAAAAAGCTGAGTGGACTTATGACAAGAACAATAACTATATTAAATACTTGAGTTCTAAAATAAAAATTGTCTTAGCAATAATACAAATGAAATTATTTTTATTTAATGCTTTTGTAAGATAGATTACTAATTGAGCTAAAATTCTAAACAAATAATATCATCAAAGTGAATACTTTTCTAAGCAGATGAACATAAAGAGTGCTCCCTGGAACAAGTTAGTGAAACCTTGCTAAATTTCTTTTGTGTTTTAAGGATTTGTTAGATTCCCTTTTCAAGGTTAATACCTTGATAAGGTTAATGTTGATGAAGGATGTGTTTTGTCTGGCTTCTCACTGACAAAGTTTTGGAATCTCTTCAACACTTTATCCAGAGTTAACCTCACCCTGTGATTTTGCTGTAACTTTTTAAGTTCAGTGAGACTATTAACACCTTGTCTAGGTGCTGATATGGTTGAAGTTGAACTTGGCTTTTAAAAGAAGAGCAAAAATAAACAGAAATAGAATAAGAGAGACACAGAGAGAAGTTACACCCAAAAAGTGCATTCAGTAATTGGCCCTTGATTAAATCAGATAATATTTATAAATAACTTAACAGAATGTCTGGCATATAGTAGGCAATTAATAAGTGGGTTTTCCTATAGATCCAGGAAAAGCTGTGTTCATAGAGAGATGGCAATGAATGGAGTTCTGGCTAACATTGAGGAGTTGTAGGAATTTAAGCAGGCATAACTAAAGTGATCTGCTGAACCAGTGAAGCAATTCCTGGAGGAAAAAAAATATCAGAATAAGAATAGGAACATGTGACACTGCTCCACCAATAATTTTTTATTTTTTCTGCAATGTATAAGAATAGATATTTCCCTCAGATTTACTCAGTCATAGTCAGTATGTGTCAGAGGTAAGAGATTTGAACTCAGGTCTTCTTAAACTATAGGTAGCTCTCTGATAGGAAAGCAACTTAAATTTTTAAATAAACTTCTTTATCATGAGAATCTATTGAATACCACAGATACTATTGTCTATTTTACAGATTTAGAAACTGAAATGAAGACAAGATGAATAAAATATGCAGCCACAGTCATGCAGTTAATACTTATATGAGGAAGATATTGACCATAGATTATCCTGTCAGTAACAGTCATAATCAAATAAAATAATTCATTAATAATTCAAACTTAATATTATATTATACTGTATTTTTAGGACTCTTTCTTTGACCATAAGAATTCATTTTGTTGCAGAAATCACAAAACCCTAATTAAAAGAAGTTTATCAATAGTATTATTATTTAAGATCATTAAGATCAGGAAAAAAAACTGATCTACTCATTGAAAAAGTCTAATAGGAGGAGCACATTCTGCATCTTTTCAAAACTACAACTATGAGTGAATAGTTAATTCTTAAATCCACATAACAAAAGATTCCTATTTATATTGAGAGAGAAATATTTTTTTAAATAAAGCTTTTTATTTACAAAACATATGAGTGACCTTTCAACATTGACTTTTGCAAAAAAACTTTTTTTTCCCAAGCTTTTCCTTTCCTTCCCCCACCCCCCACCCCTAGATGACAGGTAATCTAATACATGCTAGATAGGATAAATTATATGACAAATACAATACATGTATACATATCTATACAGTTATCTTACTGCACAAGAAACATCAGATCTAGAAAGAGAAGAAGAAAAAAACAACCTAAGAAGGAAAACAAAATGCATGGAAATATTCACAGAAAGTGTTAAAATGCTGTGTTGTGGTTCACTCTCAGTTCCCACAGGCCTCTCTCTGGATATATATGACTATCTTCATCGCAGCACAACTGGTTTGAATCACATCATTGTTGAAGAGAACCATGTCCATCAAAATTGATCATCGTATAGTCTTGTTGCTGTGCATAATGTTCTCCTGGTTCTGCTGATTTCACTCAGCATCATTTCATGCAAGTCTCTCCAGTCCTCTCTGAAGTCCTCCTGTTGGTCATTTCTTACAGAACAATAATATTCCATAACATTCATATACCATAATTTATTCAGCCATTCTCCAATTGATGGGCATCTTTTCAATTAATCTTTCAATAAATCTATCTATTTAGTGCTATACCAATCAAACTCCCAAGAGATTATTTAACTGAACTAGAAAAAATAACAACAAAATTCATCTGGAAAAACAAAAGGTCAAGAATTTCAAGGGAATTAATGAAAAAAATGCAAATGAGGGTGGCCTAGCTGCACCAGATCTAAAACTATATTATAAAGCAGTGGTCACCAAAACCATTTGGTACTGGATAAGAAATAGAGTAGTGGATCAGTGGAATAGGTTAGGTTCACAGAACAAAATACTCAATGACAATTGTAATCTAGTGTTTGATAAACCCAAAGACCCCATTTTTGGGGATAAAAACTCACTATTTGACAAAAACTGCTGGGATAATTGGAAACTAGTCTGGAAGAAATTAGTCATTGACCCACACCTAACACCATATACCAAGATAAGGTCAAAATGCATTCATGATCTAGGCATAAAGAATGATATTATAAACAAATTAGAACAATGTAGGATGGTTTACCTCTCAGACCTGTGGAGGGGGAAGGAATTTGTGACCAAAGAAGAACTAGAGGTCATCATTAATCACAAAATTGATAAGTTTGACTATATCAAGTTAAAAAGTTTTTGTACAAACAAAATGAATGCAGACAAGATTAGAAGGGTAGCAGTAAAGTGGGAAAATATTTTTACATCCAAAGGTTCTGATAAAGGCCTCATTTCTAAAATATATAGAGAATTGACTCAAATATATAAGAATTCAAGCCATTTTCCAATTGACAAATGGTCAA
>JAJPUD010025008.1:6246-18069 GCA_023553655.1 Myrmecobius fasciatus
AAAAAAAAAAAAAAAAAAAACAAACAGGGGTAGCCATCCTTATCTGAGATCAAGTAAAAGCCAAGATAGATCTAAACAAAAGAGATATGGAAGGAAACTATATTTTATTAAAGGGTACCATAGATAATGTAGGAATATCAATACTAAATATATATGCACCAAGTGCAATAGCATACAAATTCCTAGGGGAGAAATTAAGAGAGATGCAAGAAGAAATAGACAGCCAAACTATACCAGTGGGGGAATCTCAACCTTGATCTCTAAGAATTAGATAAATCAAACCAGAAAATAAATAAGAAATAAACTAGGGAGGTAAACCAATTGTTAGAAAAGTTAAGTATGATAGATCTTTGGAGAAAATTGAATGGGGACAGTAGGGAGTTTACTTTTTTCTCAGCAGTCCATGGAACCAATACAAAAATTGACTATGTGTTAGGGCATAAATACCTCAAAATCAAATGCAGAAAGGCAGAAATAGTAAATGCATCTTTCTCGGATCATGATGCAATAAAAATCACATGCAATATAAGGCCAGGAGAAAAGTTAATTGGAAATTAAATAATTTAATCCTGAAGAATGAATGGGTGAAAGAGCAAATCATAGACACAATGAGTAATTTCATGCAGGAGAATGACAATACTGAGACAACATACCAAAATTTGTGGAATACGGGCAAAGCGGTTATAAGGGGCAATTTTATATCTCTAGATGCTTACTTGCATAAAATAGAGAAAGAAAAGATCAACCATTTTGGCCCTCAGAGTAGATGTAGCACTTCCTAAAGTTTCTTATGCCCAGGGCTGCATTGCTGCAGTGATGTTGTCCTGAGGTTCACTTGGGACCCTCATATCTGATGCTATGTTGAGGGAGTGTGGGATAGGGTGGCTGTTGGTGATGGAGATTGTAGGGGATCTGGCAACTTATCTGGTAAAAAACTCCTAGTGCTGAATCCTGCCATGAGGCCAGTGGGTTTTTTTCCTGTGTTTTCCTGAAAGTCCACTGATGGACGTAGAAATCTGACTGCTGGAAGCTGCTTGTTTACCCAGGGCTATGCTGAAGCATATCTGGGATCATGGTATTACTGTTTGCCAGTTCCAGTGCACTGAGACTCAGGCTCTTCTTGTTTGTCTGTCTTATTAAGATATTCCCTGTCCCAGACTATATTCTCCTTTTGCCTGAGTGAGACAAACTTGGAAATCTTCCAAGTTTCTCAGGATAAAAAGTTTTTTTTTCATTCTTTCTTTTTAATGGTTCTGCTGGCCCAAGATTTATTTCAGTGTACTATTTTATTTGTTTGGAGATGAATATGGGAAAGTTATGGCAAATTTACTGCTTAATCCACTGTCTTGGCTCTCAGGAGTTGAAAGGAACTCTTGTCTTTAAAGAGATTAAATTCTATTGAGATGATGGAGTAAAGATGTAAATAAGCATTCAATAATATCAATAGGAAAGAGTAACAATAATTGGACATGATCTGTACAGATTTTCTGGAAGAGATGGCATTGAGCTATTCTTTAAATAAAATTTGCATTTTAAGATGTTGAGGTCAGATAGAAAATGTATGCATCTAAAATGTATGTATATGTACATGTTTATATATACTTATATGGAGATATTTTAAAATATACAAAAGCCTAAAGACATCACTCTATATAACACAGATTTCCCAGCATTATGCTAATTATATTTGAATTTATACTAAATAAGATTTTGGAGTTACAGTGAATAAAGCAATGGGCATGTTGGCAGGAAAACCTGAGTTCAACCCTGAAATCTGTTACTTACTATTTCACTCTGGTTGGTTGTCATTCAATCATTCTTTGCTTCATTTTCATCACCTGTAAAATGAGGATAATAATAGAACATACGTATCTGAGTTATTAGAAGGATGGAAAGACATAATAATTATAAATTACTTTGCACAGTATACAGTAAGTTTCATATAAATGGTAGATTTACAAAGATTGCATATCAAAATAGGGTTAGTAATATATTTTGACTACAATTTGAATTTTGAAACAGGAAACAATCTAAAATAAATATTAAAATGGAGTTTGAATGCAGAGAAATATCTTTGTCCTTTTATTATATATTTATAATTTATTTAAGAACTTATTATTTACTAAACTAAGTACAAAATTAAAAAAAGAAAAGAAAAAAAACAAAGATAGAAAAATAAAAGAAGAAAACAAAACAAAACAAAATAAAACATTGTCATTTGCCCATCAGAACATCAGGGAAGATTCAAAATACAAAACAATAAATTTCCCTTTCAAGAATGCATATGTAATAATAAAAAATATATATTCATGACAGTTCATCTTTTCTTTGTTTCCTTATAGGTTATTCTTTAGTTTTCTGCTGAGCGCTTTTTACTTTATTCTTGTTTTTTTTTTTTCTTTCATTCCCTCTACCTCCCCTGAGCAGGCTGCTGTTAAGCACAGATATATGTACACACAAACACACACACGCACACAATGCATACACAAACATATGCATACACACACACATTCTACCCCATCTACAGATAAATAAGCATGCACATATATATATATATATATCAACACACATCCATAGACATAAAGACATATGCATATATACACAAATACATAAACCCACATATACTCAAACATTATATATATGTGTGTATATGCATTATGCATTTATCCATATGTAAACATGCATTTAAAACAAGAATATAGCTTCCATATAATAGAGATTTCTCTCGATTGAAAATTAAATTTTGATTTTGTCTAAGTTCAATAATCATCAGCTCTACTTTTTTGTTCTAATAAATTCTACTTTTCATTCATGTTGTAGTGTTTTTGCATATATTATATTTCCTACTCATGATGACTCTTCTATTTTAATTCTGCTCCTTAACTTGTCTGCTATTAATTAGTCTGCCACCCATTGTATGCCTCCCTTATCTTCTCTCCCAAAACTTTACTTCTTTCTGTATCCCATCACCATAAATCTAAACATCTTATACTACTCTGATTAAATTAAACACTCTTCTACATTCTATTTTGTTTTATGCTACACTTTCACCCTTCTTTATCCCTTGCCATAAATCTATAGACACTGAATCATGCCATACTTCAACTTATCCTACCCATCCTTCCTTCTCCCTTTCCCTTATTTCTTTATAGATCTTATAGGGTGCTATATCCTTCACGGTATATATGTAGTGTTGTCTATTTAACCCATTTCCAATGTGAGTAGGTTTTCAGAACAATAAACCTTCCTCTCCCTTCTAATGACTCTGTGTTTATTCTTATTATGTACCTCATTTACATAACATAATTCCTATTTTTATTTTTTCCTAGACAGCTTTACTTTTTAGAGGAAGATCACTTCTGCTCCAATCAGTCTCTTGAGTTACCCAATTATTGATGTCAATCTTGAAAAAAACTATACATTTTCCATGTAAAACATATAAACAATTTGTTCATGTGTTATGGTTCTTTTTTTGTCACAGCTTTCAGGTAGTCAACGTATTCTCATATTTTCTCTTCTTGATTTGCTCTGTAGATCTGTTGTTTGTCTTACATAATTTTTCACATTCTGTTCTATTTTTCATTCATTATATTTTATATTATGACATCTTATTTTTTTAATAACTTTGCTGGTCTTCCCTTGCCCAATTCCAATTTTCAAAATATTATTTTCTTCTTTAAGATTCTGTATATAAAATGATCAAAGCATATGAAGAGATAATTTTCAGATGAAGAAATTGAAACTATTTCTAATCATATGGACAGGTGTTCTAAATCGCTATTGATCAGAGAAAAGCAAATTAAGACAACTTTGAGATTCCACCACACACCTGTCAGATTGCTAAGATAACAGAAAAAGATTATAACTAATGTTGGAGGGGATATAGGAAAATTGGGACACTGATACATTGTTGGTGGAACTGGGAACGGATCCAGCCATTCTGGAGAGCAATTTGGAGCTATGCTCAAAAAGTTATCAAACTGTGCATACCCTTTGACCCAGCAGTGTTTGTACTGGGCCTATATCCCAAAGAGATCTTAGAGGAGGGAAAGGGCCCCACATGTGTAAGAATGTGGCAGCCCTTTTTGTAGTGGCTAGAAATTGGAAACTGAAGGGATGCCCATCAATTGGAGAGTGGCTGAATAAATTATGGAATATGAATGTTATGGAATATTATTGTTCTGTGAGAAACGACCATCAGGACGATTTCAGAGAGGCCTGGAGAGACTTGCGTGAACTGATGCTGAGTGAAACGAGCAGAACCAGGAGATCATTATACACAGCAACAACAGTATTACATGATGATCAATTCTGATGGACATGGCTCTCTGCAATAAAGAATTGTCTCAAACCAGTTCCAATTGTTCACTGAAGAAAGCCATATACACCCAGAGAGAGGGATATGAAATATGGACCACAACATAACATTTTCATGCTCTCTATTTATATTTGCTTGCATTGTGTTTCCTTTCTCTGATTTTCTTTTTTTTTTTCTTTTAGATAGGATTTTTCTTGCACAACTTGTCAAGTATTTCAACATTATTAACATGTAGTGTACTTCCTGCCATCGAGGGGAAGGGCGGGGACTGGGGGTAAAATTTGTAATGGAAAGCTTTGTAAAGATCAATGCTGGGGAACTACCCATATATATGTTATACAAATAAAAAGCTTTAATAAAAAAAAGCATTACCTTCAACATACTATATTCTAGGGCAAATCATTTCTGTGAAAATCATAACGATCATGACATAATAATAGTAACTTTTTCATTATTTAAAAACATCCAATAACGTTTACTAAATTCTACTTGAATAATGCGAATTTAAATGGCATTTTCAGGGTGAGGCTTAAAAACTTTTGTCATCTAGCTGAACTGCATAAAACAAAGATGAGTGGAAGTATTTTTAATTAAATATATTCAAAGCATTTTAAATCTGTACATCCAGCACACCACTACTAGATCTGTATCCTAAAGAGGCAAAAGAAAAAGGAAAATGACTTATATGTACCAAAATGTTTATAGCAGGTTTTTGTTTTATGGTGTGTGTGTGTGTGTGTGTGTGTCTGTTTCACAACATATCATTTCCCTCTTTTGTTGTTGTTTGCTTGAATTTTATTTTCTTTCAAATTGTTTCCTTTTTTATTTGATTTTTTTTGTGCAGCAAGATAATTGCATAAATATGTATGCATATATTGAATTTCACATCATATTTTGCCATGTTTAGTCTATCTAAATTGAATTACTTGCTATTTAAGGGAGGGTGTTAGGGGAAGGGGGGAAATTGGAAGAAAAGACTTTACAAGGGTTAATGTTAACAAATCATCTATACATGTTTTTGAAAATGAAAAAAAGCCTCAATAAAAACAAATAAAGTGGAATCTGCTAGGTCCTGGATAATCCTGATTGTGTTTCCTCCATATTTGAATTTTTTTTTCTGGTTGCTTGCAATATTTTAATATCTTGTTTAACTAATAAATTATTTTAATATTTTAATAAACATATGCACAGGTTTATATATGCCTCATGTATATGAAGGAGAAATAAAATGAAAAGAAAATTAATATACTCATGTCATATGAATGTGTGTATGGATTTACATTTATAATATACATATGTATGCATATGAATAGGTTTTTTATATTTGAATTTGTCTTTCCTCATTGAATATAATATTTCTGAAGGCAGGGGGTCATTTAATGTTTGTCTTTGAATTACCATTGACTCATGTCATGACTGGGAAATATTATTTCAATTATTAATTCACTTACTAGTTCATCAGATCTTGTTATCCATATCATCAGATAAAAGTTTATGAAAAAATGAAAAATGCATTTTCCAGGGATGTGTCTTACAAGCAAATGTTATCCCTAATAGAAAGGCCAAATGAACAAACTGGTTGAATTTTTCTTAACAGATCATTAAAAATAATAATAATTTAAAATAAATTGCTTATTTTTGATTAGTCAATTTATTGAATTGAATAATCTTATCATTTTACATATATTTTTTAAAAAATTTCATTCATTTTACTTTTTCAAATGGAGATGAAATATGTTTTGTTGTAGAAAGGTTCCAAAGTATATCAATTAAACATTCTTTTCTCCCTAGGAATATTTTGTATTGTAAAATATCAACATTGCCAGTTTTACATATTAATGTTATTAGGGAAACTTAGGTCAAGTCTTCCATAAATGTGTTCATAATGAATGAAGATTCTCTCTCTTTTCACATTAAGCTTGAATATTATTCAATTATAAAGTCCATTTTCATATTTTCTCACTAAACCACATGGGAGAGTGTTGAGTGAAAACAAAATTAGGGGGAAATTGAAAAGGATGATGAGTCAATGGAGTTATTTTTAGTAAAGTAAAACATCTTAAACATATTGAATACAAAAAAGCAAATGTTATGTTTTGGGCAGTAAGACTAATATAAGATATATATGAAATTTCTTATTAACAGAAAGAAAAAAGATTGAATGCAAATGCGAAATGTTTAAATGCACAGATTATATTCAGTAACAGTAAGGATATTCAATAAAGCATAAGTGTGCATTCAGAAGAAAAAAAATGGAGGATAAGTTTACAAAAATATTTTCCCAAGGGAGTTAAATAATCAAGACCATAAAATGTTCTCAGAGAAAGAAGGGAATCTTGAGTAGTGAATTCCTCTTTATATAAAGAAAAATATCTTTATTTTCATTTAATTGCTCTTAAATTATGATATAAAACAGTGCACTCAGATTCATAGTTTTGTTGGTTAAAAAGTACATAGTCTCAAGCATTCATTGCTTATTATATTTTGGGTTACACATCAGCCTTTCCTAACAAGTAGAGCTTAATTGTTTTCTATAATAATGAAAATTTTAAGCAACAAGAATTAATTTGAATGAACAAAACCTGTCATACCACAGTTTATAACATGTTATGAAAAAATGTCCATTTTTCATCATGTCTGCATAATTTTGACTTTTGTCAAAGCATAGGAGAAGAATTTTCAGCTGGGAACTTCTCTGGTGAATGGTGGTCATTTAATCCATTGGGGAAATGATATAGTTTCGTGTCTGTTAAAATGTTATAAAATGAAATACTGGAGTACCTGTGAAGGCAATATTGAATCAGAGCCCATTAAGGTTATTGTTATTTTCACAAAGTTCATTGCTATTGATTTTGCTTTATTCAGATTCTCAAAACAAGACTGTGAAATGTCATTATTAACACAGAATCAGGATCTCGGAGTTGGAAGTAATGCCAAAAGAAATCTAGTCAAACCAATACTGGAAAAGAACTAACCATAATATACCTGAAACATTTAAACCTTTTGCTGAAGACCTATAATTTAGAGGATTGTTGAGCAGGACAGGCAAGGTGGTACAATGGATAGAATATTGGGTCTGGATTCAAGAAAATCTTTGTTCACTTAGGCACTTAATTAATTGTGTGATTCTGGACAAATAATTTGACACTGCTTCAATTTTGTCATCTGTTAAATGAGCTGCAGAAAGAACAAAATAGTAAACCACTCCATTATTTTTGCCAAGAAAACTCCACAAAGGAGTTATAAAACATTGGAAATGACTGAAAAATTACCAAGCTATATAGCATACTTACCAAGATAGAAACTTAAACATCTCCAAATGACCTCAAAAGCTATCTAGACAAAACTGTATGACTAAAAAAATTGCCACTACACTTTGCCCAATAAATGGCAATCCTTCCTCTTCTTGAGGTGTTTTAATGAAAAAAGACCTATAAACCTGTGTAGGGTTCTCTATGATTTTTGGATGGCACTGTTTGCAAAGAACGTATTTCCTAATATCCAATCATTTTTTTCTTTTTTTTTTTAGTATTTTGTTTTAATTGTTTTAATCCTGTCAATTTTTGGTACACATGCTTACAACATAAGGAAGCGTCTATCATACCCCAAGTCCTTCCTCTTGTAAAGCTTTTAGTTTAATGTTTACTAAATTTAGTATTTCAGATTCCTTTAATTTTTATTCAGAAGAAACATACAAAATGTTAAAAATCCTGATTATATTTTTATGTATGCTCTGCAGCCTTGTCAAAATCTTTGCTAAATTACATCATATAAAAATGAATATGATACCTCAGCATTTCTGTAATTTGTCTCTGAAGATATACTACAATTTTACAATCAGGATCTACCACACAGCTATACCATTCCAGTTTTCTATAGTCTACTAGTTTGCTAAATTTATTATTTGTGCCTTTATCTGAATCATTAGTTTAAAAAAAAAGAAAGGTGAAAAAAAGATTAAAAACATGTGAGATAAATGCATAGAATACATTATTGTATACCTCTTTCCAATGTGATGTTAAATAATTGATGACTTTTAATCTGACCATTCAACAATTTACAAAGCCATTAACTTGTTTTCATCTATACCACATCTCTCTAACTATTCTAGAGAAATTTCATATAATATTATTTAAAATATTCAAAATGCTATCCAATGGAGCAAGTGAAATTTCTGAGACATCATAGTCTCAGGTCACTAAATATATTTTGGTATAGTATACGTTATATATTTTCAAAATTCTAGGGGAAGATTAGTTACAGTGTTACCTTATAATGTAGAATCTTTTCTCTTACTAACAAGTCTTTTCAGCAAGGTCAAAAAAGGTGGATTAAATTTAAACAAATAACCAATTTCATAAACACATGTAGGTCAATAGGCAACTTGCCTAAAATGTATTCAACAAACAAGTATCATGTAGTTATTATGCTCATCTATGTGCAAGAAAATTCAAATTATCCAAAGATAAGACAACTCTGAGGTACCACTACATACCTGTCAGATTGGCTAAAATGACAGGAAAAGATAACTATGAATGTTGGAGGGGATGTGGGAAAACTGGGACACTAATACATTGTTGGTGGAACTGTGAACGGATCCAACCATTCTGGAGAGCAATTTGGAGCTACGCTCAAAAAATTATCAAACTGTACATACCCTTTGACCCAGCAGTGTTTCTACTAGGCCTATATCCCAAAGAGATCTTAGAGGAGGGAAAGGGCCCCACATGTGCAAGAATGTTTGTGGCAGCCCTTTTTGTAGTGGCTACAAACTGGAAACTGAATGGATGCCCATTAATTGGAGAGTGGCTGAATAAATTATGGTATATAAATGTTATGGAATATTATTGCTCTGTAAGAAATGACCAGCAGGATGATTTCAGAAAGGCCAGGAGAGACTGGCATGAACTGATGCTGAGTGAAACGAGCAGAACCAGGAGATCATCATACACAGCAACAACAGTATTACATGATGATCAATTCTGATGGACATGGCTCTCTGCAACAAAGAATTGTCCCAAACCAGTTCCAATTGTTCACTGAAGAAAACCATATACACCTAGAGAGAGGGAAATGAAATATGATCCACCACGTAACATTTTCATGATCTCTATTGAGGTTTGCTTGCATTGTGTTGCCTTTCTCTGATTCTCTTTTTTCTTGTAGATAGGATTTTTCTTGAATAACTTCTCAAGCATTTCAACATTATTAACATGTAGTGGACTTCCTGCCATCTAGGGGAGGGGAGGGGACTGGGGGTAAAAGTTGTAATGGAAAGCTTTGTAAAGAACAATGCTGGAGAACTACCCATACATATGTTATACAAATAAAAAGCTTTAATAAAAACAAAAAACAAACAAACAAAAAAACCTTTGCAATTTTTCAAAGCTTACCAGAGTTTGTATTGCATTGGAGTAACAATGAGTATTCCAAGACTATTTGCATATAATAACATGGAAAATCAGTAGGAATTAAGTGAACTATTTAATTGTGTAATAGAAAGAATATTACATTATAAAATGACCAGCGATCTAAAAAGTAACATGCATGTTCTAAGCAAAGTAAGATTACCTCTGAAATATTGGCTCTAGAAAAGCTACTGAAAATGGGACATTTAAATTGATAGTCACTCGAAACAACAATAGGCACTAGAGTTATGGTTTTCTTTTCTCACTGTAGTGACACTCTCAATATCTCTGAAGAACTTTGAAAAAGATTGCATGTCATGGGAGTTGGTAACAAATGATTGTCCAGTACAGCATGCCCGCATCAATGGATCTGTCCTGTATTGAGCAAAGTGGAATTGAAGTAACTCAAAAAAATAAGATTTACAAATTTAGAGCCATCACCATGAAAATGTTCATAGGAACTATTTCTGCCTGACATGTAGTAAAATATTTTAAGTTCATATTGATCTGATCAACCAAATAATTGTTTTAAAAAAAAGGTTAATAAGATCCATTATAATTTATACAATAAAATGTTTGACTCAATATAGACAAACACATTTTCTAATTTTCATTTAAAAGTCTTTCGAGAATTTGATTAATATAATGGAGATTGAAACTTTATTCTGATTTGTTCACTATTTTTTCTTTACTTTTTTAAATTTGTTCACTATTAAAAATAACACAATGTTCTTTCCTTCTCATTTTTCTAAGTCCCACATGGAAAAAAAAAGAAATTAAAAAGCATTATTTTCATATGTTCTTTAGTTCTGGGTTGACCAAAAGAAGAGTATTACATATGAGGATTATTTGAATAGAATAAATTGTACTTTAAGATGTTTTGTTAGCTGTAAGACATAATGTAATAAGAAAAAACAGACATAGGCTGTCCAGAACTTATAATTTAAGCCAGACTCAAAACATTATCATATATGGCTTTATATTTAATTTTCATCAATTTACACTCACAACTCAAATTTTATCAGTAGTTAAAGTTACTTGGAACAATAAATGTCTAAAATTATGTTAATATTTCATATTTGACAAAGAGCAGATATAGTACAAAATAACTACCATATGACATAAGTACAGAAAAAAAATTAAAAGATGTCTGAGAGTATTCAATCTAAGAAACCTGGTGTTTTAACTTTTTCAAACTATAGCAATTTCTAAGAACTGATGGATAAATAGTGAAAAAATTAATTTGAATTCAGTACATTCATCTACCAAATCAGATAACATAATTCTAATATGATTTTCTACTTTGGTTTAGAAACATTGTAAAATGAGATACTATTCTAGTGATAATTGAATATGTAAGACTTTTAAACAATTTAACACCTTTAATGTATGAACAGTAAAATGATATTTAAATGTCATGGAAAGGGATTACTATTTTTTCCTTTGCTCTATTAATATTCCCCTAATGTTATTTAAGGCTAGACTATTTAAATTAGACAAAAAAGTTTCATGAATGAAAGAAATCAAACCTAGAAAACATCGCCTGACTGTTTCAGCAGTTAGGGGTGTTATAAAATTTCATAAAAAATCATAATGAAAAGTAAGGACAACACATACATGCACACACATGTATGTATGCATTCATATGTGTGTATAGACATGTGTCTGTGCATTGTATGCATGTGGGGGGGGTTAATACAAAAGGGAGGACATAAGATCTAAACTGGAGAGAATCATGAAAATAAGAAGAAAAAATGATTGAACAACACTAAGGGAAATTAGGCTTCCATAATTATTTGCACTAAATTTTATTCTACAGTAGGTCTGTCTCTGATAAATTTAATCCAGGAAAGGAAGAGTTAAACACTGTTTCTTCAAGAAACTATTTAAATACTATTTCTTTTTGACTTAGCAAACTAATTCTTTCAAACCTTTCCCTTCTAAAACAGGATTCATATTTGGATTTTGGCTTTTTATTGATAAAATTTTAAAATATGAACACTAGCTCTGCAACAATCACATAATTATTATTATCTATTTTGCTTTATTGTCAATTACTTTTTTTTTAATTTGCAAAACATGTGTATGGGTACCTCT
>JAJPUD010025009.1:0-18067 GCA_023553655.1 Myrmecobius fasciatus
GTGTGTGAGAGAGAGAGAGAGAGAGAGAGAGAGAGAGAGAGAGAGAGAGAGAGAGAGAGAGAGAGAGAGGAAAAGGGAGAGAGGAGAGAGAGAGAAAATTAATGTTTCAATCTGTATTCAGACATCATCAGTTCTTTCTTTGGGTATGGATATGTGGATCACTGTACTGCTAAGAATAGCAAAGTCATTTATAGCTGGTCATCCCAGAACACTATTATTACTTTGTATATAGTATATTTCATTTCACTTGAGTTCATGGAAGACTTAGCAGGATTTGTTCCGAGAACATCCTGCTCATTATTTCCCATAGAATAGTAATATTCGATGACAATTACATACCATCAGCCGTTCCCCAATTGATGGGCATCCCCTAAATTTCCAATTTTTTGCCCTGAGAGGTGCTACACATATTTTTGTACATATACGGTTCTTTCCTTTTAGTTTTTAAAAACTCTTTTGATATTCATGCCTAGTAGTGGTATTGTTAGGTCAAAGAATATTATGAATTTATACCCCTTTGCGCACAGATCATATCTTTTGATCATTTATCAACTGGGGCATGGCTCATTTTTAAAAAATTTGACTAAAGGTCTTATCACAGAAACTTGCTTCAAGACTTTTTTTTACAATTATTATTGCTCACTATATTCCCCCCCATTTATTGTTTTCTTTCACCCTTTCCATTCTTGAATGTGCTTTGCTACTTAACACTCCTTCCCCCAATATGCCTTCTTTAACACCTCCTACTTCCCATATCCCATTCTCCATTTTCTATATATTTTCTAATATGTATATATGACAGATTTCTATAGCCTATCAAATGTTATTTCCTCTGAGCTAATTCTGATGTGTAAGGTTCACTCATTCATCCTTTCTTCTCCTTCCCCATTTTTCCTTGTCTCTTTTTAATGGCAGATACTTTACACCATTTCACTTCTCCCTTTCTTTCTCCTAGTACATTTCTCTCACTCCTTAATTAGAAATCATCCCTTCAGATTCAATAACACCTGTGCCCTCTATCCATATATATTTCAAATTGCCATAATCACGAGAAAGTTCTGAGTTACAAGTATTATCCTTTCATGTAGGAATGTAAACAGATAAACTTTATGAAATCCCTTATGATATCACTTTCCTGATTACCTCCTTATGCATCTCCTCAGTCCTATATTTGAAAATCAAATTTTCCATTCAGCTCTAGTCTTTTCATGACTAATGCTTGAAAATTCTCTATTTCATTGAAATTTTCTCCTGAAGGAAGAAACTAAGTCTGTTGGGTAGGTGAATGTTGGGTGTAATCCTAGCTTCATTGCTCTCTAGAATATCATTTTCCAAGACCTCTGATCCTTTATCTTGTATTATCCTGACTGTGGCTTCACAATACTTGAATTGTTTCTTTCTGAATGCTAACAATTATTTTCTCCTTGACCTGGGAGTTTTTATTTTGGAATCCTTCAGGAGGTGATTGAGAGATTGTCACCATAGTAACTTTTGGTGATCAGAAACTGTTTTTTGTTGTTGTTGTCTGTCTGCTCATGCTGCTAGCCTATTATTCAGCTTTTAATTCGTTTAACTAGGGCTCTGTTTCCAGGTGGGGGGTGCCCTGTCCCAAGCTTCAGGTATTTTTATGCAGCTGTTTTCAGAGATCCTTCTAGAGACCTAACTATAAGCCCTGGAACAGTTAGGAATGTCCCTACCCCACTGAAGCTGTAAGAGTCCTGCTTTGCTGACACTAAGGCTGGGGTGGGCCTTTGCTAGTGCAGTATCTGCTGAGATTGCACACTGGGCTCCCACTCTGGTTCCTTTTCAGCAGACCCTCCAAGTTGTCTGGTTTCTCTGAGCTGAGGTCTAGAAACTGCCAATACGGATGCTGGTTCAGAGGTCCCTATTAACTATTATAGTTTAAGATACTCTTTGAGAAGCTAGAGAATGTCTAGGTGAAGGCTACCAATAATAAAGGTCCTTAAGTACATGACATACTAGGATTGCTAAAGTATGCATGTTTATCCTGAAAAAAGATGGAGATGTTCGAATGTAGCATGGGCTGCCTCAAACGGTAGTGAGTTACCCTTCTTTGGAGGACTTCAAGCAGAGACTATACTACAGGTAGATAATGGAAATTTCTGTTTTGTAAACCAACTTAATATGGAATATAAGGTTCTATTCCAGTTTTATCAAGCATATCCCAACAGAATGACATGTTTTAGTTTAGAATAGGTCATCCATAATAAATAAATGTTTCTGCCATTTATTAGCTATATGACCATGGCAAACTGACTTTACCGTCATATATTATTTATAAAAATACAGAAAATGGTAACAGAACTAAAGAGTATTTCTCTAAAAACAATTTTTATTAAACTTTAAACTTTTTAAGGAAAGGAGAAAGCTGGGCATAGCTAACAAGGAAAGAACCAGTGTAAAAGGTAATAACTAAGCTGAAAGTGAGGAAATCTAGCAAAAAGACCTGCCTCTTCCATGATGACTGAAGCAAAGGCTTGATGCTCTCTATCTCATTATTTATACTGGATGTTAACTCCTGAGTAGATATTTCTGTGCCACATTTCCCAGTTCAGAAGGCATTCTCCTTGGCTTTTCTGCCAAAAGCAAAACAAGAATCACATAGTTCAACCTTCTCACCAGTATTTATTCTGTTCATTCTTCTTTCTTAGCTATTCTTTTCTCTAAATATGGTTTCAAAGACAAAAACAATAAAAATATTTTTGTTGTCTTTCCACTTCCTCACTAATCTTAGCTCAATGCTAACTAATATTCATTATAATATTCAGAGAGATTAATTTTCTAGTCTTCCTCAATGATCTGCCTATACTTTCATCTAGGTACAGTCTTTAGGAAGCCATCTATAATACAGATTTTGGTTGCACCATCTTAATGCATTCATTATATATTACATATTATATATTACAGTTATTTCTGCGTATGTAATATATTCCAATAAACTTTGTATCTCTTTCTATCAGAGAGATCCTACAACAGTTCTCTGCATATCAAAAGCAATTAAAAAAACATCTGCTTTCAACAATCACACTGGTAAATCCCCATCACCAGCTGTTAACTAGAAATGTTAATCTCTTTAAATGTATTTCTTGACTCAATTTTGGTAACTTTACCTGACAAACATCAATATGAGAAAATTCTATTTTTATACATAAGTTTAAGAAATCATCTTGGTTTCATTTAATATGTTTATTTTCTACATCAGATATGGCTTAAAAGTAATTATTATACAGAGAGGATCTAACAAATGACATATAATTAATGGCATCTTCTTGGATTTCTCTTCTGTAGAAACTTCAATTAGCTTTATCATCCTGCTTAGCAGCAAAAAGCATTTTTTATTTTATATAAATGTCTTATTAATTGTAACTTGGTATAAATAGCAGTGGGCATATAGTATATAACTCACAGACCAATAAGACTGATTGTGGAATTATAAAATTAATGTGAGTTTTTAAAACCTTAAGACTGAGTGATCTGCAGTGTTTCCAACATGTCTTCTACTGCTTTCAGAGAGTATTTCGTTTCCTTCTTACTTCGTCCTGCGAACTAAAAAGAAAATTCAATTAAATTTATTTTTAATCTTTACCTGATGGCACACAATGTAGTAAGTAAATGACAATGTATATGTCACTTTTTTAAATGAAAGAGATAATATTGATCTGTTGAGTTCAATTATCACCAGCCTCTCCCTCTCAGCTTTAATTCTTTATCAATATCTATTAAATGTTTTTAACTAGACATAATGTACACAACTTAAATTCAAGATGTTCAAAATAGAACTCAGTTCCTTCCCACTTCACACACTTCAATTCTCTTCCAAATTTCTGTATTATTGTGGAGAGTCCCATCATATACCAGGTTCCAATCACTCTTATTCTTCTCTCATTCTATGTTATATATTTAATCAATTAGCAGATTTTGTCCCTCTCTCTCATTCTTTCCCATAGATTGCTTTCTTTTCACTTACACAGAAATCATCCTGGTTCACATCCTCATTATCTCTTCCTTGAAATAATATATTTATGATAGTCTCCAAACTGGTCTTTCTGTCTCACCTTTCCTCAATCCAATTCATCTTCCCATTTAGCAATTAAAGCGATTTTTCTAAATCACAATTCTATGTCATTCTCTCTCTCTTTTTTTTATTTCTGCTTGTCTTTATTTTTTTTATAAAGCTTTTTATTTACAAAACATATGAATGATTTTTCTACATTGACCTTTGCAAAAACTTTTTTTTCCCCCAAGCTTTTCCCTTCCTTCCCCCCACCCCTAGATGACAGGTAATCTAATACACGCTAAATAGGATAAATTATATGACTATGTCATTCTCTTAACTCAAATTGCAATGGCCACTTATTACCTCTAGGATCAAATACAAACTCTTTTTGATATCTTTGAAATGTGGCTCCAATTTACCTCCTATGTGCCTAATTGCACATTATTCTAAGAGGAGGGGAAAAGGGAACAAATATTTATGTAGAACCTACTAAAGCAAGATAGTGTGCTAAGTTCTTTACAAATATTAACACATCTGATCCTCCCTAAGGAGGATCAACCCTAAGAAGTAAGTGCTATTTTTATCCGCATTTTATAATGGAGGAAACTGAGGCAAACAGAGGTTACATTTGTGACCCAGGGTCACAAATTCAGTTAAGTGTTTAAGGCTGGGTTTGAACTCAGTTCTCTCTGATTCCAAGTCCAGTTCTACCTAATTATAATTCAGACCAGTCAGTTATTCTAATTATACTGGCCAACTTTTTTACTGCTCTTCATATTAACACTTAATCTCCTATCTCCATGCCTTTGTATGTAATCCCTTTGGCCAAGAAGGTACTCTCTCCTTACTTACTAATAAGAATGATTAGTTTCCTTTAATTTTTTGCTCAATTTTCAGCACAAGATCCTCCTGCTCTCCCCACCTGATAGGGGAATTTCCCTTTAATTTTTTTTTCTTACTTTGTATATTCCTTTATTTATACATGTTTGACCTCTAATATATTCCAAACTCCTTTGGGGCAGGGATTTCATTTTGATCTTTATATCTCCATAGTATCTGGCACACAGTAAGCATTTAATATATGCTTGCTGATTGATGACAGTAAAAATTATTTTAGCAACATGATTATAAAAATGCTTATCATGACTGTCAATACAGAACATATGTGAGATTTAAAAGTTTTAATAAGGGTTGTTAAAATTAATCATGCAAAATAAGATTTCATTGAACCTCTGACTAGCTTCTTCTCAGACTTGTTTTTTAAAATTATTAACTTTAGCCGTGAAAAATTCTGAAAATGAATTTGAATTTCTATTTCAGTATGAACAGTAATTACCTCCTACCACATTTAGTCTAAAGTGTGTTTTTTTTTTTACTGGATGAAACTGTATGAAAAAAGTAAGGCATTCTAATAAATTTAAGTAATTATTACCATAACAAGTGACATGTAATTAATTCTTTTTTTTTTTTAAATACATATTGCCTTATGGTACTTGGACCATAAAAAAAAATAAAGTGACCCTATATTTTTACAGAAAAGTACAGGAGTTTTCCAATGAAAATATATAATGAAATGCCCACTCTTATGTATTATGACCATGCAAAAAATATATTTCAGCTTATTTAATTATAATTTACTGAAATAAAAGAAATTATGTCATCAATATCTTTGTATATTTATAAACACAACATATTCAAAACAATTCTTTTAAGCAAAGTGCAGTGGGGGTATGCTGCTGACTACGCCATGCTGATTTCAAAATGAGTTTTCTAACTGGACTGACAATTCCCATCACTCATCAACTCGAATTAGCACAGATTTATTGGCTACATTGGTGCTTTCTTTCAAGAAAAAGGAACTGAATTTCAGTATACCTGCACTAAATATTTTCCTTGTTGAAAGTATTAGCTGAAATTTGCTATTAAAAACACAATCTATTCTGTAACTAAATGTTACCATCTAGATACTCAATAATATTTCAAGTGAATACTTTTTCTTCAAACATCAATGCTGTCTTAAATATTTAGTTCTTGATTTATGATGTGTTCCTTCTCTCTAGCAATTAACGTAATTTAGCAGACTTCTCATAACCTGTTAAGAAAGATTTCGTGATGAAGCACAGGTAATGTCACAGATTCAACAGCTTTAGAAGCTGGTAACCTGTCTATGACCTCTCAAGCTACAGCTTAACTTTAGGATTCCCCTACTTACTAAAGAATTAGCTATTGGTTGTTAAATATCATTTGATGTGGGGGGAAAAAGACGGTGAGAGGAAGCTTTCGAAATAACACCAAGGGATAGAAAACATCTCATGGAAGACTCTGGGTGTCAAATATATTTTTAAAATATGTTTTATAATGCAAAGCAGAGAGACAACATCATTTAAACTTTTATTTTCACAATGTTAAAATAAAAAGTTCTGAAATAAGTAAGAAACTACTTACTGTTTCCATTAGTCATATTAACTTATAGAGATTTAGGGAGAACAGAAAGGCTTTTATTCTACTTTTCAAGTAAAGAACATTCTAATCAGATACTTCAAGTTCAATTCCTTGAGAAAAAGGTTTGATGAAGAGAAAACATAAGATATACTATATAGAAAAACTTATGCTAAATAATCTCTCCTCAAAAATAAAAACCTTCCGCAAGAACTGATGCTAGAATGCAATCTTATGTATCAGTAAGACTATGTTCATGCTAAAGCATGTAATATTTTATCAAAGTTCTGAATCAAAATATTAGTTATATTAAGTTGTGACTATTTCTTTGTAATTTAATAAAAATACAATGAAGACAAATTGTCAACATTACAGACATCCAACATAATTTAGGAAAAAAAAAAAAACCTGTGTCAAAACAAATAAAAAGATATTTCAAACTCTAAATCTATCACTTTAAATTTTGCTTGACAAGCAATTATTTTGTCTATTGCAAAATTAGATGGCAATTTAACTGATTAAGCCGGAATACTACTTTCCCTAAAATCATGATTTGATTTTCTATTTCCCAAATGGTTCGTAACAGAATCACCTCTACAATCATAAATAGCGTATGAATGACCAACACTGAAGAATTTAACAGTGTACCAAAGAAGCATTTATCTGGAAAATTACTGCAAGTAGGATCACATTAAATGTTTTTTGTGAGCATTAATCAAACTTCCCTGGTAGTGCTGAAAATACTTCAGCCACTGAACATGCTAAACCAATTATGAAGAACAAGAACAAGAACTAATTGAAGAACAAGAAATAGCCATATTTTCTTTCATTATTAAGTGAAAAAGAAAGGAAGCAGTGCTTTAAGAATTCATTTTGTAATTTACAAGTACTCAAACAGTTCATAAAAAAGTTTACTTTATTTCTATGCTTATATAAGTCAAGAAAGTCTACACAAAAATAGTTATTAGCTATTACACTGATGGTTAAAAATATTTTCTATAATAATAAATGATATAAATTATATAACTATAAAATTTTAATTACATCTGTAAAATGAGGATAATTCCTCATTGTTACTGATCATAAAATTAAGTGCAATTAAAAAACCTTCAAATATTAAAAAGCTATATAAACATATTATCATGATGTAAACTGAGCTCATCATGCTTTATCTAAAATTTTCCTTTGTTGATCACAGAAAAATTTCAGAAAAAAAACACAAATACATATACATGCCTATATATAATTTTTATTTGAACATTTTTATATGCATATATAAAAATTATGTATGCATGCATTAATATATACTTTCGGGAATACCCTGTACATATAGATCTAACATGATTTTACTGATATGCAAAAACAGTAAAATATTACTCAAAATTTGTGATGATTTGGAACCTATGGTGGAATAAAAATTTAACTTTATAGTATATTAAAAATCATTTAACAGAGTGATAGTATAAATATAACTAGCAGGACACAATCTACTGAAGAAAAAAAAATTCAAACAATGTAGCAGCTCTCACATGTACTGAAATATATATTTTACATAGAACTTCTTATCTAAAGAATTGTATTAAGGTAAGCACATTAGCAGTATTTTGTATTTATATAGCCTTCCAGGTTTATAACAGAATAATTTCTTTACAAGCATGTCTTTACAACCTGCCTTAGAGTGTGTGTGTGTGTGTGTGTGTGAGAAGTATGTATGTATGTATGTATGTATGTATGTATGTATGTATGTATGTATGTAAACCCACTGTCATTCTTGCATTTTTCCATCAAATGTAAACTCCTTGAGGACAGGATTGTTTTGTTATTGTCTGTATCTCTAACATGTGGAAATGATTAGCACATAGAAGATACCTAATAGGTGCTCAGTGATTAACTGAATTCAACAACTGAAAATAGTGTAATAGACTACACATACAGACAGACATCACTTTTCACAAATAACTTTCCCTGATGTCAAAATGCTATATACATTTTGCAATGTGTTGCTGTCTTTAGCTTTCTATTTTTACTCATTCCTAAAACTCTAACAAAAGCTTCAAACTCTAATTTTATTTTCAACAGTCCTATTCCCCTAGTATATATCAGTTAGATGTAGGAAAACAAAAAGATTAAATTAATTCATGTAAAACTTTGCTTAATCCTCATAACATTCAATACTCCCAGGAGTTTTTTTTTTTTTTTTTTTAAAAAGAATCTTTGATCAGAAGTATTTTAGGCAATGTTGCAGACAAATGTTCAGTCAAAAACCTTCCTTTGAGTACTTCTAGTGAGTTCCTGATTATCATTACGACTACTTGTTAATGATGCTCAGATGAACTGGCACAACACATTTTCCCTTCTGTCTAGCACCAAGTTAATTTTGACTGTTCCTTAATTTAGTATAGGTGGGAGGAAATGCCACTATTCCCTATGCTGTCCCAGTCTCTGAGGAAAATGTGTGGCTTCTTGAGAATGCCAACCAGCATACTTGTGGCCTTGACCCTATTCCCTCACATCTGCAATTCTACCTTTCCCTCCCAGTCATCCTTTTTTGTCCCCCCCAAATATTCAGTCCCTCTTTAGTCACTCATTTTCTCCCCTTACTATCTCCAAACACAAACAACTTCAACTGATTCTGCTATCTTTTCAAGCCATTATCTTATATCTTTCCCCCTTCAGACACAAACTTACAGGAAAAGTCTCAACTTCCTTCCCTTCCACTAAAACTTCTCAACCTTTTGAAACCTGTCTTCTGACCACATCCACCTGACTAAAATTGTTCACTCCAAGGTTACTAATGATCTCAACTACTAAATTAAAAGACTTTTTTCAATGCTTGTCTTCTTGACTGCTCTTACTTAACATTTGTCCAAAACTTACCTACTGGATACCTCTTTCCTTTGTGAAATTCTCTCTTCTTCTACACATTGTTCACTCCTTCTAACTCTACTACATTGGATCATCATACATTTTGACCACACATGTGTTGGTGTACCTTAAGACTTATTTCTTTGTCTAAACTTTCTTTGATCTTACTAGCTTCTCCTTACTCAATTATTTCTTAGCATTCATAAAGCAATATATCTTTCCACTCGTCTCTTTTGAGTCAGGTAATGCTTCATTGTCTGCTGGACATCTCTACATAATTCTTCCATAGTTGTCTTTTTTTTTTTTATTAATACTTTTTATTTGCAAAACATATGTATGGGTAATTCCTAAATATTAACCCTTACAAAGCTTTCTGTTACAAATTTTTCCCCCCTACTCCCCACCCCTCCCCTAAGTGGCAGGATATCCACTACATGATAATTATGTTAAAATACTTAAGAAATCGAATATATGTATAGTTATTGCCACACATCATTTTTTGTGCAGGAGAAATCGTATCTACAAGAAATAATAATCCAATAAAGGAAATACAATGCAAGCAAACCTCAATAGAGAGCATGAAAATGTTATGTTGTGGTCCACATTTCACATCCTCTCTGTGTGTATATGGCTTTCTTCACTGAACAATTGGAATTGGTTTGAAGCATTTCATTGTTGAAGAGAGTCACGTCCCTTAGAACTGATCCTCATATAGTATTATTGTTGCCATGTATAATGATCTCCTGGTTCTGTTCACTTCACTGAGCATCAGTTCATGCAAGTCTCTCTAGGCCTCTCAAATCATCCTGCTGGTCGTTTCTCACAGAGCAATAATATTCCATAACATTCCTATACCATAATTTATTCAGCCATTCTCCAATTGATGGGCATCCCTTCAGTTTCCAGTTTCTAGCCACTACAAAAGAGCTGCCACAAACATTCTTGCACATGTGGGGCCCTTTCCTTCTTTTATGATTTCTTTGGGATATAAGCCCAATAGAAACACTGCTAGGTCAAAGGGTATGCATAGTTTGATAACTTTTTTAGCATAGCTCCAAATTGCTCTCCAGAATAGTTGGATCCGTTCACAGCTCTTCCAACAATACATCAGTGTCCCAGTCTTCCCACATCCCCTCCAACATTCATCTTTATCTTTTCCTGTCATTTTAGCCGATCTGACAGGTGTGTAGTGGTACCTCAGAGTTGTTTTAATTTGCATTTCTCTGATCAATAGTGATTTGGAGTACCTTTTCATATGATTATAAATAGTTTTAATTTCATCATCTGAAAATTGTCTGTTCATATCCTTTGACCATTTATCAATTGGAGAATGGCTTGAATTCTTATAAATATGAGAATTTTCTATGTATCTTAGAGATGAGACCTTTATCAGAACCCTTAAATGTAAATTTGATTTCCCAATTTGATGCTTCCCTCCTAATCTTGTCTGCATTAGTTTTGTTTGTAGAGAAACTTTTTTAACTTAATATAATCAAAATTATCTATCTGGTGTTCAATTAAGAGTTCCAGATCTTCTTTGGACATAAATTTATTCCATCTCCACAGGTCTGAGAGGTAAACTATCCTATGTTCCTCTAATTTGGTCATAATATCACTCTTTATCTCTAGATCATGAACCCATTTAGATCTTATCTTGGTGTGTGGTGTTAGGTGTGGGTCCAGCCTTAACTTCTTCCACACTAGTTTCCAATTTTCCCAGCAGTTTTTGCCAAATAGTGAGTACCTATCCCAAAAGCTGGCGTCTTTGGGTTTATCAAACACTAAATGGCATATGTTATTACCTAGCTTGTCCTGATATCCTATCCTATGCCACTGATTGACTGCTCTATTTCTCAGCCAGTACCAAATGGTTTTGATGACCGCTGCTTTATAATATAGTTTTATATCTGGTACAGCAAGGCCGCCTACATCTGTCTTTTTTTTCATTAATTCCCTTGAAATTCTTGACCTTTTGTTCTTCCAAATGAACTTTGCTACTATTTTTTCTAGATCTGTAAAATAGTTTCTTGGGAGTTTGATTGGTATGGCACTAATAAGAAAACTAGTTTGGGTAGTATTGTCATTTTTATTATATTCGCTCGGCCTACCCATGAGCACTTAATGTTTTTCCAATTGACTAGGTCTGATTTTATTTGTGTGGAAAGTGTTTTGTAGTTTATTTCATATAGTTTCTGATATTTTCTTGGCAGATAGATTCCCAAATATTTTATGCTAACATCCGTTATTCTGAATGGAATTTCTTTTTCTATCTCTTGCTGCTGAACTTTGCTGGTAATATATAAAAATGCTGATGATTTATGCGGATTAATTTTGAATCCTGCCACTTTGCTAAAGCTGTGAATTGTTTCTAGTAGTTTTTTAGTTGAGTCTCTAGGGTTTTCTAAGTATACCATCATGTCATCTGCAAAGAGTGATAATTTGGTTTCTTCATTACCTACCCTAATTCCTTTTATCTCGTTTTCTTCTCTTATTGCCAAAGCTAACATTTCTAATACAATATTAAATAGTAATGGTGACAGTGGGCAGCCTTGTTTCACTCCTGATCTTGTTGGGAATGGTTCTAGTTTGTCTCCATTACATATGATGCTTGCTGATGGTTTTAAGTAGATGTTACTAATCATTTTAAGGAAAAGCCCATTTATTCCTATACTCTCTAGTGTTTTTAATAGGAATGGGTGTTGGATTTTATCAAAGGCTTTTTCTGCATCTATGGAGATAATCATATGGTTTTTGTTAGTTTGGTTATTAATATAATTGATTATGCTGATAGTTTTCCTGATGTTGAACCAGCCCTGCATAATTGGTATAAATCCTACTTGGTCAAGATGTATTATCCTGGAGATAACTTTCTGTAATCTCTTTGCTAAAATCTTATTTAAAATTTTTGCATCAATATTCATTAGGGAAATAGGTCTATAATTTTCTTTCTCTGTTTTCACCCTACCTGATTTAGCTATCAGCACCATATCTGTATCATAGAAGGAATTTGGTAGTATACCTTCTGTCCCTATTTTTTCAAATAGTTTGTATAGTATTGGAATTAATTGTTCTTTGAATGTTTGGTAGAATTCACATGTAAAACCATCTGGCTCTGGAGATTTTTTTCTTAGGGAGTTGATTAATAGCTTGTTCTATTTCTTTCTCTAAGATGGGGCTACTTAAATAACTTATTTCCTCTTCTGTTAACCTGGGCAATCTATATTTTTGTAGATATTCCTCCATTTCATTTAGATTATCAAATTTATGGGCACAAAGTTTGGCAAAGAAACTCCTAATTATTACTCTAATTTCCTCTTCATTGGAGGAAAGTTCTCCCTTATCATTTTTGAGACAAACAATTTGATTTTCCTCTTTCCTTTTTCTGATCAAATTAACTAAAGGCTTATCTATTTTGTTGGTTTTTTCATAAAACCTACTCTTAGTTTTATTTATTAATTCAATAGTTTTCTTATTTTCAATTTTATTAATCTCCCCTTTAATTTTCAGAATTTCCAATTTGGTATTTAATTGAGGGTTTTTAATTTGCTCTTTTTCTAGTTTTTTTAATTGTAACCCTAATTCATTGATCTTCTCTTTCTCTATTTTATGCAAATAAGCATCTAGAGATATGAAGTTATCCCTTATAACCGCTTTGGTCGTATCCCACAAATTTTGGTATGTTGTCTCATTATTGTTTTCCTGGATGAAATTATCAATTGTGTCTATCATTTGCTCTTTCACCCATTCATTCTCCAGGATTAGATTATTTAATTTCCAATTAACTTTTGGTCTATTTTCTCCTGGCCTTATATTACATGTGAGTTTTATTGCATCATGATCTGAAAAGGATACATTTACCATTTCTGCTTTTCTGCATTTGATTTTGAGGTTTTTATGCCCTAACACATGATCAATTTTCGTATAAGTTCCATGAACCCCTGAGAAAAAAAGTATACTCCCTTCTATCACCATTCAATTTCCTCCAGAGATCTGTCATACCTAACTTTTCTAACATTTTGTTTATCTCCCTAACTTCTTTCTTATTTATTTTGTGGTTTGATTTATCTAATTCTGAGAGAGCAAGGTGGAGATCCCCCACTAGTATAGTTGTACTGTCTATTTCTCCTTGCATCTCTGTTAGTTTCTCCTCTAGGAATTTGGATGCTATACCACTTGGTGCATATATGTTTAGTATTGATACTGCTTCATTGTCTATGGTACCCTTTAGTAAAATATAGTTTCCTTCCTTATCTCTTTTAATTAGATTTATTTTTGCTTTTACTTGATCTGAGATAAGGATTGCTACCCCTGCTATTTTTTGTTCACTTGAAGCATAAAAGATTCTGCTCCAGCCCTTTACCTTCACTCTGCATGCTTCTCTATGTTTTAGATGTGTTTCTTGTAAACAACATATTCCATTCAGCTATCCGTTTCCATTTTATGGGAGAGTTTATCCCATTCGCATTCACAGTTAAAATGACTATATCTATATTTCCTGCCATCTTAATTACCCAAAGTTATATTTTTCTCTTCCCTTTCCCCTTACTCCCTTCCCCCCTCCCCAGTATTTTGTTTTTGATGACCAACTCCCTTTAACAGTCCTCCCCCCTTTAGAACCCTCTCTCTTTTTTACACCTTTCCCCTAATCCTTCTATTAATTTATCCCTTTCTTTTCCTCTTTTCCCTCCTCAAATTATACCCCCATTCTTTAAGGATACCCCTAGTAGAGATGTAGTTCTCGAGAGTTCTTTCCTTTTTACCTTTTTATGCTTCTCTAGAGTTCTGTGTTTGGAGGTCAAATTTTTTGTTCAGATCTGGTCTTTTCATTAGAAATAGGTGAAATTCTCCTGTACCATTGAATGACTATCTTCTTCCCTGGAAGATGATGCTCATTCTAGCTGGATAGCTTATTCTTGGCTGTAATCCAAGTTCTTTTGCCTTTCGGAATATCTGATTCCAGGCCCTTCTATCTTTCAATGTGGAAGCTGACATATCCTGTGTAATTCTAATGACAGTTCCTCGGTATTTGAACTGTTTTTTTCCTAGCAGCTTTTAATATCTTTTCCTTGGTGTGATAGTCCTGAAATTTGGCCATGATATTCCTTGGGGTTTTAATTTTGGGGTCTCTTTCAGGAGATGATTGGTGAATTCTTTCAATGCCAACTTTGCTTTCTGATTCTAAAACATCAGGGCAATTCTCTTTCATGATTTCCTGGAAGATAGCATCAACGTTCTTTTTTTCATCTTGACTTCCAGGAAGTCCAATAATCCTTAGATTGTCTCTCTCCTGGATCTGTTTTCCAAGTCAGTTGTTTTTCCTAGGAGATATTTCATATTTTCTTCTATTTTTTTCATTTTTTTTTGTTTTTGTTTGACTGATTCTTGAAGTCTTATTGAGTCATTCGTTTCAATTTGTTCAATTTTAATTTTTAAGGTATTATTTCCTTCAGTTATCTTTTTTAGCTCCTTTTGTAACTGGCCAATTAAATTTTTTGGTTCATTGCATTCTTTTTCCATTTTGCCAATTTTATTTTTCAGTGAATTGTTGTCTTTTTCCAGTTCACTAATTTTGTTTTTCAGTGAATTGTTATCTTTTTCCAATTCACTATTTTTGTTTTCTAGTGAGTTGGTGACTTTTTCCAATTCACCAATTTTGTTTTTCAGTGAATTGTTGTCTTTTACCAATTCACTATTTTTATTTTCTTGTGATTTGGTGACTTTTTCCAATTCACCAATTTTGTTTTTCAGTGAATTGTTGTCTTTTTCCAATTCACTAATTTCATTTTTCAGTGAATTGTTGTCTTTTTCCAATTCACCAGACTTATTTTCCAATTTTTCACATCTCTGTTGCAGGGCGATGTTTCCTTCTTGCACTGCTCTCAATTTATTTCCCCAATCTTCTTCTAGCTCTCTTTTGAGATTCTTTATGCAATCTTCCAGGTAAGCCTTCTGAAAGGGAGACCAGCTTAAGTCCACCTCTGTGGTTTTATCTGGGATTGTTTTCAGAATCTCAGGATCTGGGGACTTCCCTAGTTTCTCTCCGTAAAAGCTGTCTATGGTGAGAGCTCTCTTCTTCTTGCTCGTGATGTTCAGCTGAGGTATGTCAC
This sequence comes from Myrmecobius fasciatus, assembly GCA_023553655.1. Lineage (NCBI taxonomy): Eukaryota > Metazoa > Chordata > Mammalia > Dasyuromorphia > Myrmecobiidae > Myrmecobius > Myrmecobius fasciatus. The sequence continues at coordinate 15,430 of JAJPUD010025009.1, forward strand.
CAGCAGGGAATTCTGCAGAGGCAGCGGCAGCAGCAGCAGCCCCGATTTCAATTTGCCCTGGGGCAGTTTGCCAAGTTGACTTCCGGTCTGGGGCTGATCTGGCTAGATCTGCACTAGGACTACACTTTCAACTGCTCTCAATCCACCCTTTATCAAAGGTAGACCTGCCAAAGCACCTGCCCGCAAGCAGAGCAAAGTGGCCCAAGCGTCTCCCCAGGACTTCCTGGCAGACTAAGATCTTCTGGTCCGTCCCAGTCCCGGACTTGCACCCTGGCTGCTGCGCACTGGCGTCTGAGTGCTGGGAGCTGCTCGATCCCCTGCCCGTCTAAAACTGACCTCAGGAGTTCTTTCAAAGTAGATATTTGATAGAAGTGCATTGTAGTCCAAGTGTTTGGTGGCGCCCTCACTCCAAAACCAGTTCGGAGGCTCAATTTGTCTGGGTCTGAGGGAAGGTCTCAGGAGCTTACAGAGAATGCTGTTTGCAGTTCGCCATCTTGGCTCCGCCCCCCCCCCATAGTCTTCTTGAACTCAACATGTTTAGAATGAAATTCATCATATTCCTCCTGAAACCCATCCCTTCCTAATGTCCTTATTTCTATTAAGGCAATTGAATCATTTAAAATCTTGGGAGACATCTGCTTGACTCTTACTCCCTTCCTCCATATCCAATCAGCGGCAAAAGCCTTATCAATTTTAATTCTACAACACTATTCACTTCCATCCCTTCTCGATTCACTATGAGCAATATTTCTAGACTAATTTCACTTACTCTCCCCAATTCACTTTATATTCTAGTCAAATTTACCTACTTTTTGCCCCTGTACATGCTAATCAATTTTCTGTCTTTATGACTGAATAGGAGGTGCCACCCCAACTGCCCACTGCCTAATCCTGGAATGTTCAACCTCTTCATATCCTCTTGAAATCCCTTCTCAAATTGAAAATTTAGCTCAAATACCACTTTTTACCAAGGATCTCTTACCTTTTACTCTTCCACTCCTGAGCAAATTAATAACTTTATACTTACTTTGTAATGAATTAGCTAGTTATGTCTTGTTTATGCCCACTAAAATGTAAACTACTTGTGGGTATAGACCATTTTTATTTTTGACTTTGTATCCCCGGTATTTAGCCCAAAAATACTGAATAAATGCATGGAGAATGGAACATAAAGGGTTTACTTTTTTTCTGTTTCATATCAACTAGGAAAATAGGTGCCAGCATTCTAACACATTATCCTGGGGCTCTTGGAACATCCAGGCTATGAAATACTCCCTCCTCTTGGACTAAAGAAAGCTTCAAGTCCTTGAGTTATAGACACTAAGAATCTCATATCTTCCTGTCTCTGCCCAAGAACTTTTTCATATCCCCCAACTAAGCTTAGAAATTCTAGGTTTATCTGTGTAAAAAATATTATTAATAACAATGCTTTCCATAACTGCATACCATTTTTTTGCTTAATTACAACACAGTATAAAGTGATGTGTACAAACAATAATCTTACATTGAGAAATGCTTTATAATTTACAAAATGCTTCCTTCACTATGAAGTAGGTAATCTAAATATATAGTAGATTAACTTAAACTTTCCTTGTCCACAATACTAAACTTTATTCACATAAGCTAAGTTTTTGTGGTTGCCTCTTTTTTTTCCCCACTCGATTCTCTCTACAAACAGTGGCACTCCTTTGACGTTTTCCCTGTCATTTTTCACAAGCTCAAAATCAGAATCATCTCAGATTTCATTCTTTTAATCTCTTAAATAGTCATCAAGTTTCTATCAGTCTTTCCTTCAAAGTACATCAAAATTTTCCATTCCCAATATTATAATTTTCTTTCCAACCTTAAAACCAACAAGATTTTATCATCACAAATATCTTGCCTTCAGACTCTCTCCTTTGAATCAAATAAAAACCAATAAATATTTTGGGTGCCTATCTGAGCATATATCCTACACTATAGGGATAGATTAATACTCCTAATATTTTTGAATGTCATTTGATTTCTCTACTTAAGAACCTATAATATCTTACCACTACCTCTTGGATCTAATCTAAATCACTGAATTCAAGACACCCCAAAACTGGACTCCACTTTAAACATCCAACCTCTCCAATCCACAAAGTGCACAGAAATGATTCTTAGATAAGCTCAACCTGTTCTCAATATATAATTTAATTCAATACAATATTTAGGTCTTGGGGATTGAGAGTTTACAAGGCACTAAAAAAAAAAAAAGGGAAGGAGGAAATAAATAGGTACAAATATACAAATAAATGTACTACAAGTTAACAATATAATCTCACATTTATGTATTATTTTAAGATTTGCTTTAAGAAAACTGTAAAATTGGGGGGCGGAGCCAAGATGGCGAACTGCGAACAGCTTTCTCTGTGAACTCCCTCCGACATTCCCTCAAACCCAGACATAGTAAGCCTTAAAACTGGTTTCTGAGTGAGGTCCTCGCCAAGCATTTGGACTACAACGCACTTCTATAAAAGATCTACCTTGAAAGAACTCCGGAGAAGGTTAGCCTCAGGGGAAATCGGCCTCTGGTTGCGAACGGACTCCAGCCGGGGCGGAAGTCAGGGCTGCGATAGAGGGGCGGATTTTGGGCACCCAGGAAGCCCCTGGGAGA
>JAJPUD010025010.1:1536-18067 GCA_023553655.1 Myrmecobius fasciatus
GATATTTCATATTTTCTTCTATTTTTTCATTTTTTTTGTTTTTGTTTAACTGATTCTTCAAGTCTTATTGAGTCATTTACTTCTATTTGTTCAATTTTAATTTTTAAAGTGTTATTTCCTTCAGTTATCTTTTTAGCTCCTTTTGTAGCTGGCCAATTGAATTTCTTGATTCAATGCATTCTTTTTCCATTTTGCCAGTTTTATTTTTCAGTGAATTGTTGTCTTTTTCCAATTCACCAATTTTGTTTTTCAGTGAATTGTTGTCTTTTTCCAATTCACCAATTTTGTTTTTCAGTTCACCATTTTTATTTTCCAGTGAATTGGTGATTTTTTCCAATTCACCAATTTTGTTTTTCAGTGAACTGTTTTCTTTTTCAATTCACCAGTCCTATTTTCCAGTTTTTGATATTTCTGCTGCCCTGATCTCAATTTATTTCCTCATTCTTCTTCTAGCTCTCTTTTGAGATTCTTAATGCAATCATCCAGGTAAGCCTTCTAAAAGGGAGACCAACTTAAGTCTGCCTTTGTGGCTTCATCTGGGATTGTTTTCATAATGTCAGGATCTGGGGACTGTTCTATTTTTTCTCCATAAAAGCTTTCTATGGTGAGAGCTCTCTTCTGCTTCTTGCTCATGATTAAAAGTTGGGATATTGGTCAAAAGCAGAGGAAACTGCAACAATTTGTATTTGCCCTGGGGCAGTTTGCCGAGTTGACTTCAGGTCTGAGGCTGGTCGGGCTAGATTCGCACTAGGAGCACGTTTTCAGCTGCTCTCGATCCACCCTTTATCAAAGGCAGATCTGCCAAAGCACCTGCCCGCAAGCAGAGCAAAGTGGCCCAGGCGTCTCCCAGGGGCTTCCTGGGTACCTCAAATCCGCCCCTCTATCACAGCCCTCACTCCCGCCCCGGCTGGATTCTGATTGCAACCAGTGGCCGATTTCCTCTGAGGGTAACCTTCTCCGGAGTTCTTTCAAGGTAGATTTTTGATAGAAGTGCTTGTAGTCCAAATGTTTGACGGAGCCCTCACTCAAAAATCAGTTTGAAGGCTTACTTTGTCTGGGTCTGAGGGAAGGTCCCAAGGAGTTCACAGAGAAAGCTGTCTGCAGTTCGCCATCTTGGCTCCGCCCCCCCATCTGAGATAGAGAAATTTATGAGTGACAAAAACCAATGCAAAAAATACGGCAATAAAATATTTTTTAATGTACATATGTATGCCTGAGGCAAAGGAGGAAATTTGTTTTCATTGATTATGCACGTTACAAAAATGTGGCCTCTTCCCTCTCCATCATTATTTCTTGGATGGCAAACTGAAAAAAAAAGTTTTTAATTAAAATGAAAAAGGAAGATGAAATAAAATAACTAAACAAAAACAAATATCAATGAATCAAAGAAAGATCCACACATAATAGACATGAGGTTATAGCCAGGAATGATCCAGCAGAGCAGAGAAGATTGAGATCAATACAGAAAGAGGTTTCAGATTCTGCATAAAGGGGCCATTGTTTGTATGGCATGTGAGAATGGGTGACAAATTGTACTTTGTTGCTCATTATCCAATTCTGGCTCACAAAGCCAGGACAGATTAAAAAGAGAACTTGTACCTAGGAGTAGCATTCTAGAATGAAAAGAGTTAGTGGACTCTAGATTGTAGAGCAACTTGATAAATAAGCAACATTTCTGTGGCTTAGAATATAGGAACAGAATATGTTTTCAGTTCCAGCTTCCAGCACAGTCAGAAGTTTTCAGTGGAATGACCAAGATCAGAAAGATAGATCACAGGGTAGCTTTCCCTCTTAACCAACAGAACTTTCCAGCTGATTGAAAACAGCTTTAGTCCAGTAGCACTCTACTGAAATTGTAAATGTAGCCCCTGATTGTTTTCATCAGAATTAAATCCAGCTCAAGAACTTGCAGAAGTCAGAAATCAGAATTTTCCTACAATCTTGTGACTTGACAGCACTTAATTCTTGTATATCCTAAGTCTGAAATGACCCAGAGATTTTGGTTTAACAAAACACACAACACTCCACAAGAAAGAAGCAATAGGATATGAGTACAAGTTAAAAATTAATATTGTTTACAATATTACAAATTGTATTGTAAGATAACAAATTAATAATAATAATAATAAAGTCAGAAGCTTGAAAAAAATTAGAAGAGAACATAGATCTCTTATAGCAAAATAAATGAATTGTAAAACATCAAAAATAGATCATTTGATAACAATTGGATTGACAAAAATATAAACAAACAAAAAATAAAGACAAAACAAGACCAAAAAAAGTCTATATATTTTATTTCAAGAAATGATTAAAACAACAAGAAGAAACTATTTAGATATCTTACATCCAGAGGCATCATAAGGAAATGGAAATAATCCACTTGCAATCTCCTGAAAGAAACTCTAAAATGAAAATTCTCAAGAACATTCAGAGTTACCAGGTCAAAATAAAAATAATACAAGCAATCATAAAGAAAGAATTTAAGTAGCAAAAGAACCACTATTACGATCACATGATTTAGTATTCATTCAGTAATGAGCCAAATCTGGATAACTATACAATTATATTATTATACAGGTAAACAAGTTTGAAAAACTTAGAAAATCTAATAAATACAATGGCTAATCCCAGTTCCAGAAGACTCATGAAAAAACATGCTATTTGTATTATTATGAAGAAATGAAAAAAGTACAGATTGTGATATAATTTTTTTTATTTTTCTTGATGTGAGAATTTGCTTTGCTTAACAATACATTTGAAACAAAAGTTTCATTTTTTTTCCTCTTCTCAGTGTTTCATGTTGGCAATGTAGCTGACAAGAGAAAGTGAAATTGTACTGTTTGAAAAAAAAAAGATTGCTAGAAAATGAAATGTCAGCATCGCTTTTTCAAAAATATTCTGCTACACTAATTGCATTTTTTGAGTGTTTTTAGACATTTTATAATGTAATGGTATTTGAGCATCTTTATCTTTCCCTTTTTTCATAGTGAAAATTGATCTTTCCACATCCTCAAAATGTGGTCTTTTGAATTACCATAGATTAGAGGAAAATCTTAGATATTTTACACACTATGTGAATTCCTTATTTAACACTATCCCACCCAACTGCCACCACAATCATTACTATCACCACTGTTATTTATATATAATGACAAAAAAAGATGTCAATTTGCAGAATTTGTACTTAGAACAATATCTTGTTTCATATACTCATATCAAAATTAAGATTTATTTTCTTTTGAAATTAATTAGTATAATTTTGGTAGTTATATTGGTAGTTACAGTTAATATACATGCTATAGTATAATTGATAAATGATTCTATAAAATATATGCTTTCAGCAAAGATTAAAATATAGTTTACATAAATTATTAATTTGCATATTTAATTTGTATACTCAATATCCTTTTTAATATATTAAAATAAGAAGATTGTTTATTGAACTGGAAACTTTTGTGATACATTTTAAAGTGCACATTAAATAACAAAATTTTAGTTTGCTATCCTGAACCTTGATTTCTTGCATATTTTAAAATATATTATTGATATTATTTTCTATTTTTCTTATTTCAGCAATATTCACTAACCCACATCTCCATATTTCTCTTATTGATACAAGTAAAATCACTGACCCTTTTAGAAAATTAGCATTGTCAACTAAGGTCAATAAATAAATTGGCAATATATCAAAATATATGTATTATTCTATATTTCCACTGCATCATCTTTCTACCAGAGATGAGTGATGTGGTTATTCTTTAACCATTTGAATTCATAATTGCTTACTGAAGTGATCAAAGTTCATGGGATAGAGGATATAATGTTTTAAGGGAACTTAGGAGCAATTTAACCTAACCACCTCATTTTACAGATGAGAAAATTGAGACTTTTCTGTGACTACGTGATTTTATCAAGATAATATTGGTAGTAAATACAAAAGATTTGGATTTAAATCCGAGCTAAGATTTGAATGGAAGTTCCTGTTTAGAAATTCAACCCTTTTCCTTTATACATACTTTCACGTATCATTCACTCTTAAATGAAACTAATATTATATTAAATTTATATGCCACAGTATGTTCACTTATTCCCCAGACACAGTAAAATACTAATGAATAAACAATATAAATAAAAAGGTGATATTAGAGAAGAATCAAAAAGTAAATGTTGTACAATAGAATTATTTTAAATACAATAACCTGTCATAACATAGAGAACAGTCTAATTAGCAAAATAGATATAATAAAGTTTAGAAAAACAGCTTGTATAAATCAAAATCATCTCGATTGAATAAAATGTTGTAAACTGGGGGCGGGGGAATCTTTGTTTTTGAAATCTGAGAGAAAAGACTAGAATCCAAACCATGTAGTGTATTATAAAGTTCCTTACTTGCAGATTTTAATTTACTCTTTGTACCTCTATATACTGTATCTTGAAAGGTGTTTAACATAGAGTGTGCATTCTCGAAATGGTTACTGTTGAATTAATTTGAACATGAAGCTTTTATGTCATTGACTTATTGACACTCCTAACACTTCCCTTCTGTCTATGCATGCATGCATACATACATGCATGTATATGCATGTATGTATGTATCTACATCAATATATGTGTATATTCCACATATATAACATGTTTATATACAATATAGTCATTTATTGCTATTTATGTTGCTAATTTTCCATGGTCACAAGGATAAAACATATTCTGAGACTTCTGTAATTGGAGCCAAATAGCAGAATGAAGCAGGGAAGCTTCTTTGAGCTCTCCCATTTTACCTTGAGATACACATGAAACCAAGCTTCTAAATAGAATCTGATGGAATGAAACCCCTCTCTTGTTCAAGATAGTGTGGAAAAACTTCAAGAAAGGTCAGTCTCCCTGGAATGAACATGTGTTCAGGAAGGTCAGATGGAGTCTGGAAAGGCCAGTGACAGGGACATAATCACAGCAAATCTGCAACTGCGACCTTCTGTCCTGGCTCAGTAGAGGAAAAGACTAGTGGATAACCTAACCACCTCATTTTACAGATGAGAAAATTGAGGTGACCTCCAGTCTCAAGTCAGAAGAAAAATTCTGGGAAACTAGGCTGTTTCATATAAAGAGCAGATAATGCTACCTCCTGCAACAACAACAACAACAAAAGGACCCCCAGGGCAGCTAGAAGACAAAGTGGATAGAGCACCATCCCTGAAGTCAGGAGAACCTGAATTCAAATGTGGCCTCAGACATCTAATACTTCTTGGCTATGTGACCTTGGGCAAGTCACTTAATCCCAATTACTTCAAGAAAAAAAAAGAAAGGGTTCCCATGCCCACAACTAACACTCAGAGCTGCACAGGAAGCTTGGAAGAGCACCCCCTTTACCTACAGAGAAGAGCTGGTCCATAAAAATGAAGAAAAAAAGAAAATATCAAAAAAGGAAAGAAAATGAGTAAAAAATAAAAAAGACCCTTGACCATAGAAAGCTACTATGGTGACAGAGAAGATCAAATCATCAGCTCAGATGAGAACAAAATATCCACAGAGGAAATCTAGAAGAGGGATACGAATTGATCCCAAGCCCAAACAGTCTTCTTTGAAGTAGTCAAAAAAATTTTTTAAAGGTAAATAAGAGAGGTGGAAGAAAAAAAATGATAAAAGAAATGAAAGGTATTCAAGAGAGATTCAACAGGTTTGAAAAGGAAGGCAATTACTTAAAAATGCAATTGACCAAATGCAAAAAAAAATAAATAAATGGGAAAAAATTACATTCAAGAGTACTGATAAAGGCATCATTTCCAAAATATATAGAGAATTGACTCAAATTTATAAGAAATCAAGCCATTCTTCAAATGATCAATTATCAAAGAATGTGAATAGACAATTTTCTGATGAAGAAATTCAAACCATTTCTAATCATTTAAAAAGGTGTTTTAAATCACTATTGATCAGAGAAATGCAAATTAAGACAACTCTGAGATACTACTACAAACCTCTCACAATGGCTAAGATGACAGGAAAAGATGAGGAATGCTGGAGGAGATGTGGGAAAACTGGGATGTTAATACATTGTTGGTGGAGTTGTGAATTGATTCAACCATATTCTGAAGAGCAATTTGGAACTATGACTAAAGAGCTATCAAACAATGTATAGCTTTTGATCTAGCAGTATTTCTACTGGGTTTATATCCCAAAGATATAAAAAAGGGAAAGGGACTCACAGGTGCAAAAATGTTTGTGGCAGGTCTTTTGCAGTGGCAAGAACCTGGAAACTGAATGAATACCCATCATTTGGAGAATGGCTGAAGAAGTTATGCTATGTGAATGTTATGGAATATTATTTTTCTATATGAAAAAATTAGCAGGATGATTTCAGAGAGGCATGAAAAGAGTTATATGAACTGATACTAAGTGAAGTGAGTAGAACCAGGAGATCATTGTACATGGCAAAGCAAGATTATATGATGATAAATTCTGACTGACACAACTCTTTTCAACAATGAGATGATGCAGGACTGTTCCAATGGTTTTGTGATGAAGAGAACTATCTGTACCTAGAAAAATAACTGGGGGAACTGAATATGGGTTACAACATAGTATATTTACACTTGTTTTCTGTTTACATTTTTTCTTTCTCTTTTTTTTTTTTACTTTTTGATCTGATTTCCCTTGTATAGCATGACAATTTTGGAAATATGTATAGAAGTTCACATGTTTAACATATATTGACTTACTTTCATATGTTTTGAAAATAAAAAGCTTTAATTAAAAAAGAAAGAAAATTTAAAAGATAAAGAATTTATCTAATCCTATAACCCTATACAAATTTATCTAACTCTATGAATAAATAAGATGATAAAGAAGATAGAAAAGGGAGGAGCTGGATAGAAGGGAGGGCAGAAACACTAGAAAAAATGTAAGAGAAGGGGAGGGGTTAAAAAAGATAAAGTAGTTGGTAAGGTGTATTAAAAATATAAAACAATATTAAGAGAAGGGAAAGGGGTGATAGAAGATAAGCTAGTGGGTTAGATTGGTCAAAAAAATTAAAAAATAATAAAAACACTTAATAGTGTCCTTAATAGGAGGGATTGGAAAGAGAAGGAAAAAAAGTATATATAGGGGAGGAAATAGGATGAGAGGAAGGAAATACAGAGCTGTTAATCATAATTGTGAATGTGAATGGGATGAACTCTCCCATAAAACAGAAGGGAATATGAGAGGGCATTAAAAAACAGAATTCTTCAATATGTGGTTTGCAAGTAACCCATGTGACACAGAGAGATACATACAGAGTAAAGGTAAAATGCTGGAACAAAATTTATGATTCAGCTGAAGCAAAAAACAGCAGGGATAGTATAGCAATTCTAAACTCAGATAAAATAAAAATAGATCTAATTAAAAGAGATAAGGAAGGAAAATATATCTTGATAAAGAGAAAAGTAAATAATGAAGTAGTAACTATATTAAATGTATATGCACCAAGTGGCAGAACCTACAGATTCCTAGACAATATATTGTCAGTTACAAGAGGAAATAGACAGCAAAATTATATTTGTGGGGAACCTCAATTTTTCCTTCTCAGAACCTGTTGTGTCCAGACTAGCTTTCTGGAAGACCTCAGAACCAGCGCGAGGTCTTGGTCTTAGTGGAGGAGTGATGAGGTGAGACTCACGTGGATAGTCAGAACATGAAGTCAATTTATTCCAAATTATCTCCCTTATATACCCCAATACCCTTATCTAAATATAGCAACAATGCACATAGGCTAACTATATACTACACATGCCAGACCATATAAACAACTTGCTATTGTATGTAGTTGACTCTTTGCCACTTGGTATCATTCTACTTCAACTACAACACAAGTTGTCACAGTCCCCTAACTTTTCAGGAAGGCCGAAAGCCCTTAGAGGAGATGGGGAGTTGAACCAAATGTTGTCAACAGGTTCCCTCTGGCCTGAAGGGTCTCCTCTAAGGGCTTTCCAGAGTGGGTCTCCCAGAGTTCTCCCCCATCTTTGCCTCTCTACAAGAATTAGTGTGGGCTCATAAGTAACAACAATAGAAATTATTATTATTATTATTATTAATAGGTAATATAAGAGGCATATGACAGTAATAGAAATGGCAAAGCTCTTTATGAAATTCTACTGGAAAAATAATCATCTGTTTTCTTAAGATCCAGATAATTCTAGTTCTAGTTCTACAAAGTAATAACAAAAGCAGATAGTATTAATATAGCTTTTTTATATCTACAATTTTAACTATATTAACTTATTTTATCTTTGAATCAGTCCAAAGAGATAACCGATATTATCCCTGTTAATGAATGATTAAACTGAAGTTGAAATATTTGCTCAGGGTGATATGTGTGTAATTATCTAATAAATGACTTGAGCTCAAATCTCCCTGACTCTGGAACTAACAAACTACCCACTGTTACAACTAGTTTCTTATAAACCATAGGGAATCATAGACTATAATTTTTTTTGGACATTAAGGAAAATTTCACAATTATATTGCTTTATTTTAATGAACAAAAGTTGCATTAATATTTGAAGAGATTGAATTTTCAGACCATTTTCTCACATTTTTCCCTTCCATTCTCCTGCCATCTCTTTGGAAACAGAAGAATTTTGACTGCACAGGACCAACCACGATTTTATATTTTTCTGTTTCTAAGTTTGTGGTTTAGAAAATATCTGTTATGCAGTCACCAATCTGTTGGTTAGCAACCTCTTTAAAGTTAACTTCCATGAATTTCTAACAATCAACCACAATCTGTTGTGGGGACCATATAATGCTTTTTCCAAGTAGAGCAAAGTCTGCCCAAGTCTATGTCCTTCTTGCATATCATTCAACGAATGCAGCTCACATCTACATTGTAACGGGAAATTGGAGTTGGACTTTGGAAATTGCCAGACCCTCTTTCTGCTTCTGCTTCTCTAGGATGAGAATGATCAAGGAAATTCACGAATGTGTCCTTATGCTGCTATTTTGCTATCTTTAAAATAGATGATTAAATATTTAGATTATCTCCATGGAGGGGGGGAGGAATGATTGCTTATGAAAAAGATCCTATGGCAGTCCATGAACTCCAAAGTTTTCTTATTCTTTGTTGTATGTTAATAAGATTTTAAAAATCAAGTACCTCTCTTCAACAGTGTTTATGACCTTGAAATATCACCTCTTATATAGTAAGTTGAAAGTCCTACATCAGTAGTAGTAGTAGTAGTAGTAGTACTAATAGCAGCAGCAGCAATATCTTATGTTTTTATGTATGTTATCACATTGCAGGTTCCTGTGAGCTACCTTCAAGTCACTAACCTTTGTTAATATGCTAATTTATCTAGCAAATGCAATGCAATATTTCATGAATGCTATTATTTGTTAAATATTCCAAATTAATTTCGTCTATGGACTGGCTACATTTTAGTCTATCTTAAGGTAACTGTTAGCATTATTTGATGATTTTATTATGATTGCATATTAAGCTAAGGGATTAGCAGTAGCTTTGGTTCATTGCTGTACTTTCCAGCATCCCACTATGTAAAGATGCATACCAACGAGAACACATTTATTTTCATTAATCTCTCTTGAGATACTTAATAGAACACAATATTGATATCCCTAATGAGATGGGAGATTCTAATTTGAGCTAATCTCATAAAGCTGGTAAATGCTGAGTGAACCTTGAAAGTATGATAGCCCCCACAGGTATGCTATTTAAATTCATCAACAAGTATTTAGTAAGCATCTATTGTATACTAGATATGGAATACTCTATGATCAATTAATTAATTGGTACTTTCAAGTGTCTTAGAATCTAACACAGAATATAATATACACATAATAATAGACTAGAAACAAATTAAATGAAAACAAAAATGCATTAGAGTTATAAATTACACCAAAATGGAGAACACTGGCATTTGAGAGGAAACAGAAAAAGCTTCATGTAGAGAACGTGGTTTTAAACTTTGCTTTGAAAGCAGAGAGAAAGATTCTATGAAACAGAGACAAATAGAAAGTGCTTTGTAGAGATGTAGTAGATGTGGAGTGAAAAGGTAGGCCATGATTTAAGAAAACTAAAGAAATGGGAGAGCAGAGAATGTCAATATGAATTCTGAAGTTGCCAAGTAAAAGAACAAGCAGGAGAAAGTAGAGTAAGAATAATGAAAAAAAAAAGAAATTTTAGATATTGAGATCCATCATATTTGCAAACAACCTTTTGGACCTAATTTCCCTCTAGGGAATATTCCAATTCTAAAATTATGAATCTATAGCAAAATTGATGTTTTGAAATGTCTTTCTCTGGCATCTAGCCACAGGATAAAGGACTTAGAAGGGGAATAACTAAATACCTTTATTGTTTTGTTTGATTTATTAGCATTTTTTAAAATAAATTTTATACAGATAATTTTTTTGCTCTATTTCTTCTATGTTGGCAATCTTTCTGCTTCCACCCCTCCACATATGTATTTGAAGTAGGATTGTGGGATGAGGAGCATGGGGAGAAGTGTTTGCTTTTTTAAATCAATCTCAAAATAAGTGATCTGATAAATAAATCACTCACAAGGGTTACACTTTGGCTCTGATGTCATTTATAAGGTAAGAGCCAGAATACTGATCTTATAATTAAGAGGTTAATGTGATCAGTAGGCTTTTACAATGTATTTGGAAAGTTCTTTTTATTTATCCTTTTAAGAAAATAGTTTCTCATTAATTTTATCTTTCATTATCTTTTTCTCTCTTATTCTTTATATTTCTAACTCTATCTTAATGTTTCTCTTTTTTTTTCTTTTCTATCTAGCTTCTTTCTTTATTCTCATTCTTGTTCCCCCTTTTCCTCTCTCCTACTCATAACAAATCACCTGATTATATTATTTCTTTGAAATATAATTTGGAAATAATCTCAATGCATGATTACAATTATCAAAGTTAAATTATTTTAATTCCTATGTGTAATTGTAGAATAGATTTTTTAAATTAAATTCACTATATTAGAAGGATTCCTATTTGAATTTGAAACATTTACTGCCTAGTTATTTCTTCTGATCTTTGCACGCCTACAATCAGGAAACCCACTTTCACCTTGAATATATTTTGTCCTGTCACCTGCTGCTCTTGGTTTCTTCACAAGAAACCACAAGCAACCACGTGAGGGAGGAGCTAACCCACCATATTTTGCAATCTCATGAAGCTATATCTCTAATTTATCCCATATCCACTTTCTATATCTTGCTTTGTAAATTGTATTCAAATCAATATTGCTCTTGACTCTGGGAATGCCTTTGGAGCTGTTCCATTTTTTCATTCATCATCTTACTATCTTCCTTGACCACAATCTCCTTCTTTAGTTGGTACTTCTTCATTTCATTGATATCCCCTATTAGCATATAAAGGTTTTTCAGGTAAGTTATACCTCAATTTTGTATTTATATTCCCAATGTTTAAGACATTGGCAAATTCTTGATCCATGATTTTAGTTGATTTTATATTTCACCCCATGTACTCAGTAACATCAGAGTGAATATTTGTTAAGAAACTGTTATGTGTCAGTCATTGTGTTAAAATCTGGAACTGGGGGGGAGGAGCCAAGATGGCGAACTGCAGACAGCCTTCTCTGTGAACTCCTGGGACCTTCCCTCAGACCCTGACAAAATGAGCCTTCGAACTGTTTTTTGAGTGAGGGCTCCACCAAACATTTGGACGACAACGCACTTCTATCAAAAATCTACCTTCAAAGAACTCCAGAGAAGGTTAGCTTCAGGGGAAATCGGCCACTGGTCCCAATCAGACTCCAGCCGGGGCGGAAGTCAGGGCTGTGATAGAGTAGTGGATTTTAGGCACCCAGGAAGCCCCTGGGAGACTCCTGGGCCACTTTGCTGTGCTTGCGGGCAGGTGCTTTGGCAGATCTGCCTTTGGTAAAGGGTGGATCGAGAGCAGCTGAAAACGTTGTCCTAGTGCGAATCTAGCCCTACCAGCCTCAGACGGGAAGTCAACTCGGCAAAGTGCCCCAGGGCAAATACAAATTGTTGCAGTTTTCTCTGCTGTTGACCAATATCCCAACTTTAAATCATGAGCAATAAGCAGAAGAGAGCTCTCACCATAGAAAGCTTTTATGGAGAAAAAATAGAACAGTCCCCAGATCCTGACAGTATGAAAACAATCCCAGATGAAGCCACAAAGGCAGACTTAAGTTGGTCTCCCTTTCAGAAGGCTTACCTGGATGATTACATTAAGAATCTCAAAAGAGAGCTAGAAGAAGAATGGGGAAATAAATTGAGATCAGGGAACAGAAATATCAAAAACTGGAAAATAGGACTGGTGAATTGGAAAAAGAAAACAGTTCACTGAAAAACAAAATTGGTGAATTGGAAAAAAATCACCAATTCACTGGAAAATAAAAATGGTGAACTGAAAAACAAAATTGATGAATTGGAAAAAGACAACAATTCACTGAAAAACAAAATTGGTGAATTGGAAAAAGACAACAATTCACTGAAAAGTAAAACTGGTAAAATGGAAAAAGAATGCATTGAATCAAGAAATTCAATTGGCCAGCTACAAAAGGAGCTAAAAAAAAATAACTGAAGGAAATAATACTTTAAAAATTAAAATTGAACAAATAGAAGTAAATGACTCAATAAGACTTCAAGAATCAGTCAAACAAAAACAAAAAAAATGAAAAAATAGAAGAAAATATGAAATATCTCCTAGGAAAAACAACTGACTTGGAAAACAGATCCAGGAGAGACAATTTAAGGATTATCGGAATCCCTGAAAGCCACAATGAAAAAAAGAACCTGGATGCTATCTTCCAGGAAATCATGAAAGAGAATTGCCCTGATTTTTTAGAATCAGAAGGCAAAATTGGCATTGAAAGAATTCACCGATCACCTCCAGAAAGAGACCCCAAAATTAAAACCCCAAGGAATATCGTGGCCAAGTTTCAGGACTATCGCACCAAGGGAAAGATATTGCAAGCAGCTAGAAAGAAACATTTCAAATACCGAGGAACTGTCATTAGAATTACACAGGATCTGTCAGCTTCCACACTGAAGGATCGAAGGGCCTGGAACCAGATTTTCCCAAAGGCAAAAGAACTTGGATTACAGCCAAGAATAAGTTATCCAGCTAGAATGAGCATCATCTTCCAGGGAAGAAGATGGTCATTCACTGACACAGGAGAATTTCACCTATTTCTAATGCAAAGACATGATCTGAACAAAAAATTGGACCTCCAAATAGAGAACTCAAGAGAAGCATAAAAAGGTAAAAAGGAAAACTCTTGAGAACTATATTTCTACTATAGGTATCCTTTAAAGAATGGCAGTATAATTTGATTTTTCTTTGATAATAATGGAAAAGAAATTAGAGGTGGGAGGGATACCATACTGAAAAAGAAAAAGGGGGGAGGGCGGGAAGGAGGCAAAATAAAGTAAAAATAAAGGAGGTAAAATAAGGCAAAATCTCATAAAGAGACATAGAAGATCTAATATAATCAAGGGAAAGAAGGGAGGGCAATGAGTATTGTGTAAACCTTACTCTCATTAGATTGGACTCTAAGAGAGTATATCTGACACATTTGGCTTCAAAGAAAGGCCTGACCCTCCTTGTGGGAAGGTAGGAGGGAGGGGAGAAAAGGAAAGGGATAAACCAATAGAAGGATTAGGGGAAAGGTATAAAGGAGAGGGGGGGACTCTAAAGGGAGGAGGATTATTGGTGGGAGGTGGTCATCAAGAGCAAAGTACTGAGGAGGGGAGGAAGAGAGAGAGGGGAAAGGGAAGAGTAAATCATAACTCTGGGTAAATAAGATGGCAGGGAATACAGATATAGTTATTTTAACTGGAATGTGAATGGGATGAACTATCCCATAAAACAGAGGCAGGAAGCAGACTGGATTAAAAGCCAGAATCCTACAATATGTCGTTTACAAGAAACACATCTAAAACATAGAGATACATACAGAGTGAAGGTAAAGGGCTGGAGCAGAATCTTCTATGATTCAGGTGAACAAAGAAAGGCAGGGGTAGCAATCCTTATCTCAGATCAAGTAAAAACAAAAATAGATCTAATTAAAAGAGATAAGGAAGGAAACTACATCTTACTAAAGGGTTCCATAGACAATGAAGCAGTATCAATACTTAACATATATGCACCAAGTGGTATAGCATCCAAATTCCTAGAGGAGATGTTAAGAGAGATGCAAGGAGAAATAGACAGTAATACTATACTAGTGGGAGATCTCAACCTTTCTCTCTCAGAATTCGATAAATCAAATTCTAAAATAAATAAGAAAGAAGTTAGGGAGGTTAACAAAAGGCTAGAAAAGTTAGGTATGATAGATCTCTGGAGGAAATTGAATGGTGATAGAAGGGAGTATACTTTTTTTCTCAGGGGTTCATGGAATTTATACAAAAATTGATGATGTGTTAGGGCATAAAAACCTCAAAATCAAATGCAGAAAAGCAGAAATATTAAATGCATCCTTCTCAGATCATGATGCAATAAAACTCACATGCAATATAAGGCCAGGAAAAAATAGACCACAAGTTATGTGGAAATTAAATAATCTAATCCGGAAGAACGAATGGGTGAAAGAGGAAATTATAGACAAAATTGAAAATTTCATCCAGGAGAATGACAACAATGAGACAACATACCAAAATTTGTGGGACATGGCTAAAGCTGTTATAAGGGGTAATTTTATATCTCTAGATACTTACTTGTGTAAAACAGAGAAAGAGAAGATTAATGAACTGGGCTTACAATTAAAAAAGATAGAAAAAGACCAAATTAAAAACCCTCAATTAAATACCAAATTGGAAATTCTGAAAATTAAAGGGGAGATCAATAAAATTGAAAATAAGAAACCTATTGAATTAATGAATAAAAGTAAGAGTTGGTTTTATGAAAAAACCAACAAAATAGATAAGCCCTTAGTTAATTTGATTAGAAAAAGGAAAGAGGAAAATCACATTATCAGTCTCAAAAATGATAAGGGAGAACTTTCCTCCAATGAAGAGGAAATTAGAGTAATAATTAGGAGTTTCTTTGCCCAACTTTATGCCAATAAATTTGATAATGTAAATGAAATGGAGGAATATCTACAAAAATATACATTGCCCAAATTAACAGAAGAGGAAATAAATTATTTAAGTAGCCCTATTTCGTGAAAAGAAATAGAACAAGCTATTAAACAGCTCCCTAAGAAAAAATCTCTAGGACCAGATGGATTTACATGTGAATTTTACCAAACATTCAAAGAAAAATTAATCCCAATACTATGTAAACTATTTGAAAAAAAGGGAAAGAAGGTGCACTACCAAATTCCTTCTATGACACAGATATGGTGCTGATAGCTAAACCCGGTAGGGAGAAAACTGAGAAAGAAATCTATAGACCCATTTCCCTAATGAATATTGATGCAAAAATTTTAAATAAGATTTTAGCAACAAGATTACAGAAAGTCATCCCCAGGATAATACATCATGACCAAGTAGAATTTATAACAGGAATGCAGGGCTGGTTCAATATTAGGAAAACGATTAGCATAATCAATTATATTAATAACCAAATTAATAAAAACCATATGATTATCTCCATAGATGCAGAAAAAGCCTTTGATAAAATCCAACACCCATTCCTATTAAAAACACTGGAGAGTATAGGAATAAATGGGCTTTTCCTTAAAATGATTAGTAGTATCTACTTAAAACCTTCAGCAAGCATCATATGTAATGGAGTCAAACTAGAACCATTCCCAATAAGATCAGGAGTGAAACAAGGCTGCCCACTGTCACCATTATTATTTAATATTGTCTTAGAAATGTTAGCTTTGGCAGTAAGAGAAGAAAAAGAGATTCAAGGAATTAGAGTAAGTAATGAGGAAACCAAATTATCACTCTTTGCAGATGACATGATGTTATATGTAGAGAACCCTAAAGACTCAACTAAAAAACTACTAGAAACAATTCACAACTTTAGCAAAGTTGCAGGATACAAAATAAATCCACATAAATCATCAGCATTTTTATATATTACCAATAAAGTTCAGCAGCAAGAGATACAAAAAGAAATTCCATTCAAAATAACTGTTGATAGTATAACATATTTGGGAATTTATCTGCCAAGGAATAGTCAGGAACTATATGAACTAAACTACAAAACACTTTCCACACAAATCAAATCAGACCTAGTCAATTGGAAAAACTTAAAATGCTCATGGGTAGGATGAGCGAATATAATATAAATGACAATACTACCCAAACTAATTTACTTATTTAGTGCCATACCAATCAAACTCCCAAGAAATTATCTTACAGATCTAGAAAAAATAGTAGCAAAGTTCATTTGTAAAAACAAAAGGTCAAGAATTTCAAGGGGATTAATGAAAAAAAAGGCTGACGATGGTGGACTTGCTGTACCAGATCTAAAAGTATATTATAAAGCAGCAGTCATCAAAAGCATTTGGTACTGGCTAAGAAATAGAGTAGTCGATCAGTGGAATAGGATAGAATCACAAGGCAAACTAGGCAATAACTAT
>JAJPUD010025011.1:0-18063 GCA_023553655.1 Myrmecobius fasciatus
CATCCATCCATCCATCCATCCATCCATCCTTCCATCTATCTATTCTATCCATTAAAAATAAAAACCTCAAGGACCAAGATAAATTAGACAGTCCTTTTCCTTGGGGAGCTCACCGTCTATTTTCAGGTGGTTGTGGGAGAGCAGGTAGAGATAAATGAAATAATCACTTTAAATGAATAAGGAATGCAAAGTATTAGTTCACATGAAGGCAAAATCATTTTCATCTGGGACATTCTCACTCATTCAACTTTAACAAATGTAATGTAAAATAATTTCATTGCCTTATAGCTACTTTTATCTTTTTTATTATTATTAAAGCTTTTTATTTACAAAACATATGCCTGGGTAATTTTTCAACATTGACCCTTGCAAAATCTTCTGTTCCAAATATTCCCTTCCCTCCCCCTATTGCCTCCCCTAGATGTCAGGTAATCCAATACATGTTAAATATGTTAAAATATATGCTAAATCCAATATATGCATACATATTTATACAGTTATCTTGCTGCACAAGAAAAATCGGATCAAGAAGGGGAAAAAAAAAAACAACTAAGAAAATAAAATGCAAGTAAGCATCAACAGAAAGCATGAAAATGCTATGTTGTGGTCCACACAGTTCCCACAGGCCTCTCTCTGGGTGTAGATGGCTTTCTTCATCACTGAACAATTGGAACTGGTTTGAATCATCTTATTATTGAAGAGAGTGGTGCCCATCACAACTGGCCATCATATAGTCTTGTTGTTACCATGTATAATGATCTCCTGCTTCTTCTACTCATTTCACTTCCCATCAGTTCATGTAAGTCTCTCTAGGCCTCTTTGAAATCATCCGGTTGGTTGTTTCTTACAGAACAATAATATTCCATAATATTCATATACCATAATTCCAGCCATTCTCCAATTGATGGGCATCCATTCAGTTTCCAGTTTTTAGCCACTACAAAAGGGGCTGCAAACAAATATTTTTGCACATGTGGGTCCCTTTCCCTCTTTTAAGATTTCTTTGGGATATAAGCCATTTCCTTTTGGGAGAGCCACGTCTATCAGAATTGATCATTGCATATATAGTCTTCTTGTTGCTGTGTATGATATCCTGGTTCTGCTCATTTCACTTAGCATCTAGCTCCTGTTATCTTAAACTAAGATGAAACATGAGAATACTATCCCTTTGGACTGAAAGCTTTTTTTGGTGACTTCTTTCCCTTCAAGGCTGCCCATCCAGATAAAATATTGGTGGAAATGCCATCTATCTTCTCCCCCCTAAGGACAGTCCCGAAGTTCCTTTTCTTTTGATCATTGACTCATACAATCCCATGTAGAGGTAGAAAGGACCTTAGAACATCTAGTCCATCAACTCCACTGCCATTTTAGATGAGGAAACTTAAAAACCAAAGTGGTTAGTTGAGGCAGTAAGGCATATAAAAATATATATCTCACTAAGGGGAATAGGAGGGAAAGATGGGAAGGAGAAATTAAGAGGGAAGACAGATTAAGGAAGACTAGTTCTAAGCAAAACAAACTAAGAATGTACAAAAACATTTTTGCCTCTTTTTGAAGTAGCCAAGAATGGGGGTGCCCATAAATAGGGGAATGAAAAAACAAATTATGGTATAGAAATGTGACAGAATACTGTGCTGGGAGAAATAAAGTTTCAGAAAAAATTATAAAGATTTACATGAACTGATGCAAAGTGCACAGTACCAGAACAATTTACACAATGTTGATGGTAAAGGCAAATAATTGAAATAATTAGGAACTCTGATCAGTGTAATGATAAATCACTACTCCAGAATATTGATGATGGACCATGCTTGGCCACTGATACAGAAGATTATCAAGAGTATTGAATGACTGAGTATATGCATTTTTGTTTTGCTTGACTATGCAGGCTTGTAATAAGTTTTTTTGTTTTGTTCTTAATTGGGAGAGAAGATATTAGGATGGGAGATAGAAAAGGTGCAATTTTAATGACTGAAAATACATAATCTAAAAAATAAAAAAACTATGTAGCTTTTTCTTCTTCATGAAAATAAATCTGTCCCTCAGTCACACAATTCCTGCAGCCAGTGCCAATTTACCTAGTAATTTTTGAAATGAACCTTACTATCTCCTGAATTTGTAGTTTAGGTATGTTCAACTCTGATCCCATATGGGGTTTTCTTCACAAAAATACTTGATTTGCCATTTCCTTCTCCAGTCCATTTTACAGATGAGGAAAGCTGAGGCAAACAGGATGAAGTGACTTGCCCAGGGGTCAGGTAATAAATATCTGAGATGGGAATTGAATTCACGGGATTGGTACTCTAAGCCACTGAACTATCTAATTGCCCAAATGTCTAGTGGCAATACCCAAATTGGTCCTCAATTATATGACTCTCTCTCTCTTCAGATGAAAATGCCTTTTGAGATGGTCTAATCCAATTTCTTCACTTTAAAGATGAAGCTCAGCTAAATGAATCAACTTGTACATAGTGAATTAACTACTGTATTATTGCTTCATCTACTTCCAATATTGTAGGCCCTTTCCAACGTTGCTATGAGCCAGAATATGCACAGTAGGAAACCTGAAAACCTGGGGAAATTAAGCCTCCCATTTCTCCACAAATATTTCATTTATAGGAAGCATGCTTGTTTTTTTCCCCCCCTAGACAGGATCTAAGTTCACAGATACCTTATGAACTCCCTCCTTGAAAAAGATTTCCTCTGATTAAACTAGCAAAACATCTGGGAAGATTCCGACAACACTCCTAGTGTTGTCAAGACTTTCCAAGGTTGAGCCACCTGCCAATTCTAAGATAAATTCCTTTGCCAGGGGAGGACTGATTTCCTAAACTGGTAACTTCATAGATATGCCAACCTAGCATACTCACTTGTAAGATTCCCTCTTAGTGATAGGACTTTGTCCCCAATACTCCTATTCCTCTAGTGATGGCATTCTAGTAGTACAAAAGGGACCTAGATGAGAAGCCAATACTTCTCTTGAATACACTTGAAGCACATTGGAATAGTTTTATCATCCCCACCAGATTACAGACCAGAGACTTGCCTTATATGCTAGTATACCATCCTAAAATCCCTACCTAGCAGTGCATTAATGCTCTTATATTGTTAATAATGCATTATTTAAACAAAACAAGATAGACCCTGTTCATTTAAAGAATAAATTACATGCACTTGAAACATTCCTTAATATCTTTTCTTTCTCCTAAAAATACAAGCAAAACCTAAAATCGATCCTTTGCACTTACGGTATATATAGCTCATTTCAGACTTCCTATTTAGTACATGGTTCAGCTCACTTCAGACCTGATATTTAGTATATGGTTACATACTAGTTCTATGTTCCTTTAGAAAGGGACTCTTGGTAGCCACCATGGCATGTCTGTCAGAATGTGCTACCATTTTTATCCTTTTCCCTTTAGAGCCTCAGAGCCCAGTCTTGCATCAAGACTAGTCTACAAACAAAATCTAAGCAACTTAGCTTTGTGGCTATTTTTCTAGATAGCAGATCCCAAAGGATGAATTTTAAAGGCAAGCCAAGGGGACAGAGAACAGAATAGTGGCTCCCTCCTTGCTAAATTCCTGCCTCTACTTCTTCTCTGCTTTGTCTTTAATCATAGGAATCACCTATTTTCACATACAATAACCAACCCTACCCCATCCAATCCTAATGCTATTCTGAAAGTTGTCAATGAACCACACAAATGATAGAGGGGCATGGTTTGAAGTAACTGAATTAGTCTTTCGCTCACAAGTGATTTTAGCTTGTAATTTAACGTCTACATTTTTCTTAAGCCAAAAGATAACTTTTTCTTTTAACTCTTCCTTGCTCAGTTATTTTAAAATTACCAAGTTATATATTACATGTTAGGGTATGGCAAGGAATAAAAATCTTCCAAAATCTTATTTCATTATTTCTTAAACCTGAAGCTTTCCCAAACCTTGCCTATAGCATCAATGAACATGTGACCTAAGCAATGGACACACTGAAGTGAGATCCGAAAAGCCCAGACTGACAAATTTTCAACTTGAATAGTATCTTCTTTATTTACAAGTTAGAATTAACAGACACACGGAAAAGGCAGAGGACTTAACTCAAAAAGCCTCTTGGAGAAAGAAAGTATGACCCCAAGGGCCCTAATACAGTAGGGATGTAGGGATAGGTAGGAAAAAAATAACGTAAAAAACCAAAACAAAAACACACAAAAAACCCCAACAAAAAAAATCAAAACCAATAACCCCCAAACAACAAAAAAAAACAAACCCCCCCAACAAAACCCAACAAAAAAAAGCTCCTCTCCTTGCCTCCCCCAATTCTAGGGGACCACCCCCAGCCCCACCTCCCCCAACCCTGCACCATTTAAAATAAATTAAAACAAACAACTGCAAAAACAGGGCCCTTGGAAGGGAGTAGGCAGCTGGTAGTTGTGGCCTCAGACTTTTAGCCCAACCTTATACCTACCCAAGACCCATCTTTCACACTTCAGTCTATTTTAAGTGGTGAGCTAATGGTGAGCTTCAAGCCCAAGGGGAATCCCCTCTTCCTGTCTCTTGAAGCCCCTCAGGGGGAACTGTCCATGTATCCCTCCCCCTTGCTGAGCCAGCTCTCCCACACAGAGGGAACAGGGTGGAAGGGGAATCCAAATAGAAGGAACCTCTGGAGAGGGCTAGGGGAATCCGGTCCTGCAGAGCCTCCTGCCCCATCAATGCCTGGTCCCTTAGCCTGAGTCAGTGTCACTGGTATCAGAAGAGGAAGATGATGAGGATGATGAGCTGGAGTCTGAGCTGGAACTTGAGGCACTGAGACGTGACACTGCCACCTGCTGTGCTGACTCCACTTTCTCGATTGCTATAATAGGAAAGGTAACATGGGAGTGAGGGTGACCCCAGGAGCAATGTCAATAGAATCTGAGGTAGGGGAAAGTCAGTTACAGCATACAACTCAATCTCTCTCTGCTTGTGCTCCCGACTCACCTTTCTTTGGGGGCTTCTTGGTAGAATTGAGCTGACCACTCACATCCTGTAGCCGCTTCTCAAGCTCTCGTTTCTTCTCTAGAGTCAATTCCTCCTTCGTCTTACCCACAGGCTTTTTGATAGCTAGAAACAGAGTGAGAAATTTACCTCCAAACCCCTCCAAACCTCTCCCTCTACTCCTATCAGACTTAACTCACTTTCCAGCAGACACCAACCCAGCAGGCCAGAATTGCCCTCACCAGCAGTCTTTCTCAGCCCACAGTTCTCAAGGAAACAGTATCTCTCCTATACACTCACTATAGGGTTTCCGTGGCTTCTTGCGTAAACAGGAAAGAACATAACGCTCAAGTTCTCGAAGTGTGGATGGTTTGAGAGTCTCAAAATCAATCTCAATCTCTTCAGGATTTGAGTCACGGAGTGAGGGCTCTCGGGCCTGGATGATGTGTACCACACGGCCTAGCTTCTCTCCAGGTAGCTTATTGATATCCAAGCTCAGTTGTCGTTTTTCATCATAACTCATGGGTCGGCTCTCTTCCTCTTCCTCTGAATCGTAAGCAGCAGTTGGTGGTGGAGCTGTCTTCATCGCCTTCTTTGGAGGCCTAAAGAGAGGAAGCAAAGTACACTGATGCCTAACAAAAAGAAAAATCTAGCAAAAGTACTTCCCTCACCTCTCACTACTTGAAGGATAGTGAGGTAGTTAGTATGTAGATGGTAAACAGATGAGATCGAAGTATCTAAATATGCATATATAACCACAGTAATAGCATAACACTTCACTTTGAATCCTATTTGGCCACTAATTTTCTACCTGGGACCCTCACCTGGTGGTACCACTTCCAGGAAGACCAAAGCTGGGAGGCCCTGTTGCCCCAGGACCACTGCTGCTACTACCACCTGCCTTCTTTGAGGATTTCTTGGGTGGTGGTAGACGAGGCAGCCTGGGACTCTTGTCACCTTCATCCATCCCTGCTCGCCCCCGATGCTTTTCTGCCTTCCGCTTCTTTTTCTTTTCCTTCTTTTCTCGTTTCCGTTTAGGCTTGGAAATTGGCCCCTGGGATAGGGCAGCCAATTGCTCATGCACTGCCCGAAGCTTGTGGTAGGGGGGAAAAATGCAAAGAGAAAAAACCATTACTAGGATTGATTAGTATTGGGTAGAATCAAGGAAAGGAAATATCCCTCCTCAAGAAAATAACAGAGGAAAAATTCTATTTTTATAAAAACTGACAGAAATGCACAATACCTGTTCCTGTAGCTCAGCCAACCTGTTGGCTCTCTCTTCTTCTGAGTCGGAGCTTTCAGTTTCTTCTTCTTCTTCCTCTTCCTCTTCTTCTGAAGAACTTTCACTACTACTCTCTTCACTGGAGGATTCAGAAGATGATTTAGCTAAGCCAGGGGGAAGAACCGTTGAGGCAGGTAAGGGTCCTGGTTCCAGTGGTTCATCAGGCATCTTGGCATATCGAAATTCAAACACATCCTGGAGACAAATAAACATACCCTAGTGGGGGACTGGAGATAACACCTTCAGCTCTTCACACCCATCCACCAACCATTATCACACACCATGTTCTGCTATTAAAAGCTTCTGTTAAAAGGAAAAAGTCATCAAGGGAATGCTGCCTACATTCATCCTCAATTGACTCCCAACTCCAAACTTTACCTGTAGCTTTCGTGCCATGGCAACAACATCATGATCAGGAGGGTTATATTTATAACAGTTGGAAAACATAAGCCGCACATCAGCTGCAAACTCTTGTGCATCCCGGTAATCCCTGTTCTCCATCTTTCGCTATGGGAAGACAGACTATGTTAAAGAATACCTAGAATTTCAACTCAGGGAAGATAATGCATTTTTTTTCCTCTTCCTTAAAGTGGCACAGTCCCAGATCAGAGATACAACACAGGAGAAGCCTCATCCTCAAGAGAAATTTTCTCTAAGATTTCTAGATCCACAGTCAAATCTAAATTTGAAGCCACAAGGACTAGGCTGGCCTAGGGCTGTCATGTTTGCCAGCTAGAAAGATAACTTTCACAGAAGGTCTGAGACTAAGAGATCTAATTATCCCTCTATTATATAACTGGCCTGTTTCAGATTATAGGATACCTGCTTCATACAACCCCCCCCAAAACAAAAGACCCCTAAAGTAGGTACCTTAACAGTGCTGAGATCCATGGGATGCTTAATTATATCATGGTAGTCATGTAGGCCAAGAGCTGAAGCATCCACAGGCTTATAGAAAGGCCAGGCATAAGCAGCATGTTTTTTGGAAAGAAGCTCTTTTAAAATGCCATTGCAGTGTTTCAGTTGCTCTGACAGCTTCCCTTTTTTAGAGCTCTGGTGCTGTTGCTGGGAGTCTGGCAAGTCCTTTCGTGGAGGTTTGATGGGACGGCCACTTTCCCGGCGTGTAGGGGGCAGTCTGGCTGCTTTGGGCTCTGGGCCACCTCGAGGGGGGCTGGCTGGGGAACCAGGAGCTAGGATGGCTGTTGGTGTTGGCGTGGTGGTGTCTGCTTTCCGTTTCACCCCCTTTTTCTTAAAATAAATAAATAAATAAAAAAAAATAGATATAAGGAGGGCATTTTTTTAAAGCACTATTCTACTCCTAACAAGAAATTTAGAGGATCTCACCTTGGCGAGTGGCTGGGCAGTAGGTGCTGCAGAGACTGCTAGTAAAGGGGTGCCAGCAGAGTGCAGAGACTTGAGAAGGGGAGAAGAGATGACTGAGCCATGGGGAATGTTCAGGACAGTGGTGGGAATTTCAGGTGATGGGTTATACAAAGGTGTGTGAGACAAAGAAGAGACAGCAGGCACCTGGTGGGCATTGGTGAGGCTGCTCTGAAGTGCTGGTGAATAAAATAAATATTTTTTAAAATAGGCAATAGAAGAGCTATTCCATCAGTGAAGTTGGGGTTCATTCTGTTCTGCCAACCCAAACGTCTTTCCACCCCAAACTACCAATCCATGTTACCTGCTAGCTTTGCCCCCTTCTTGTGGCTATTCTTGGGAATGGTCACCACCAGTTCCTGTTCTTCAGATGGCATCAGTGCCACCTTCTGCAAAAAGATCTTTTCTAGTGTCTGTGCCATCAGTACAATGTCATCTGTGGGCTATTGGGGAAAGACCAACAATTGTTAGGGGGAATAAAAATTTCCCTCCTTAGCTCCCAGGCCTAAGGAATTATAAGACCCTTGTATGCTTCCCTTAATCCCTTTAAGATAAAACAGAAAATGATTAAGTATGGGGAAAATTCAAGGAAAAAATTTTCTTTACTATAAAGATTCCCTAGGATTATAATAATATCCATTTATGCAAAGAAAGTGTGTTAACCACTACCCCTGAAAAGTCTAACAAAAAAGAAAAAACAAAAGTTTTAGACTCTCTAATGACTGTGCTCCTTGGCAGGATACTTTACTTTTCTGGGTTTCTTATATAAGAAATGGCTAATGTCAATGAGTTTTCTTTTATTGCTAGTGTTCCAGAGTGGAGGTCCTTTACTTTAGAAAAGTTAATTCAAAGACGTCAAAGCAGAATTTTGGTCAACTAAAGTTAAGAGAAATGAGAACATGGGGGACATCTTAAAGGGCGAAGGAAAAGAACCCCCTACTTACAGCAAGAGAGTTCATCTACACACTCCAACCTTCTTGTTAAGGCCCAACTGGTGGTAATGGAACTTCCCAAATTAGCCTGGTGATTAGTGAGGCTGATACTACCTGGAGCTATAAGTGGTGTACAATCAGTGGAGGTGGGCCCACCTTGTTATAGATGTAGCAATTGGTGAACATGGTATTGAAATCCTGCATACACTCAGAGGCCAACCAGTAATAGTTGTTTTCCAATCGTCGCTTGATGGTTCCCATGTCCATGGGCTGTTTGATGATTTTGTGGTAGTCCTAGGGGAAGAAATAGCACATCTCACAATTAAATGGATCCTCACTTCTCACCTTTCTCTATTCACACTCACACCCTAGGCTTTTAAAGGGCTCACAGCCCTACCCCCAAACTGCGGCCCCCACCCACAACTACAAGGAAAAAGGCTGGGACTTGAAAAACGGTGCTAATATTCAGAGATTGGTTTCTACCTTCATAAAGTTTCCTATCATTCCCCTAACCACCCTCTTATTCCCATCCCTTTCTGGGAGGTCTGTGACATTACCTCTGGGACTGGCTATTCCGTGGGCAGCATGAGGGGTAGGAAGAAGCTAAAGATATTAGCCACCGTGGTCCTCTCCCAACCCCAGGCGGGAATCTGCAAAAGGGAGCCAGGTCATAAGTTAGGGAGGGACATATGAGGAGTTATGCTAGGGATGATCAAAGGGAAAGAGAGGTACTCTAAGGCAGAGAAGGAGCTAAACTCATCCTAAAGTAATAGCATTTGGGAGAAATTCATCTACTAATCATGGGGAATTGATAGGATACCCTCGGGGGCCGCAGCACCTGTTCTAGTACACCCCCCCCATTCATACATAATAATCCCCACCTTACTCCACTTTCTTCTCATCCCAGGTACTCTACTCACCGGCAGGCCCAGTTTGACGGCATCTACTGGCTGCCGGAATGGCCAGGCAAACTGATGTTTCCATAGGGCTTTCATCACCACCTTGTGTAAGTACTGCAACTGATTAGTAACCCGACCTGGCTTCTTAGGATTAGATACTTCAGGGGGTGGTGGATTGGCAGGGGGAAGATGCAGAGCAGGCACTGAGGCCATGGTTGGGCTCTCAAATCCTTCATACAACAGAGAAGGTTTCCGGATCCGCTTCCCTGGGGCTGCTGCCTCAGGGCCCAGGCCCAATAGGCCTGCATTCCCCTCCCCAGGGAGCCTGAGGGAGAAAAGATTGAGTTGAGTGAAGGGAATAGTTTAAGCATTTCAATTCTGTCTGAAAGCATCCTTCCTGGTTGGGAGCCTGAGGCTGAAAAAAGACCAATGGCCTATTCCCAATTGGGAATAAAGCTACCACAGATCCTGGGGAAAGGGAAATTATCATTTATAAAGTGCCTAAGAAGAATCAGACACGGGGCTTTACAAATATTTGATTTCATTGGATGCTGGCATGATTACTTGGATTCAGGCTCAGAGCCCTGGAGAACAAAGCCCAAGATATCAAAAAACAGAGGGTCCTTTAAAAACAAAACAAAACAAAAAAACGCCCTGGTACTTTTCCTACTCTTGCTGAGGAAACTGGTCGGGCCTGGAAGTACACCTTTCCATAGATAGTGATGGGTAAGGAAAAGATCAAACTAGTTTAGAAACATGATTTCATTGTTATTTATGAGCTTAGCTTAGAGTCAAGCAGCACAAACTTCAATACCATCAACAAAAGGTTCATGAAATAAGATCAAAGTAAAGTCAGAGGCAGCAAAAGCAATTCTTTAATAACTATTTCCAAGACATTAACCAAAAAGGCATTGACATAGATGTCTCTTTTGAGAACTAAAATTGGTTTAGCTTAGCTAATATTGGTAAACCATAATTCAGTCCAAGATTGGAGAATGGGTGAAAATGGCTCCCTTACAATTATTTTAGTTAAGTACCTTGTTTTGCACAATTATTTGCATATCATGTTCCTTATCAGACCTTGAAGTCATTGACTTTATATATCCAGAACTTAGCACAGGGCCTGGGATATAACAGGATCTATAATGCTTGTCAACTGACGTTTGTTTACTCTGTGGTGCAGCTCTATTCCACCTTCCTCCTAAGAAATTACTTAACCCAACTATATTTCAGACCCACCAAATTAAATCAATAAGAACACCCTATGATTGTGAACCTTTATTGGAAAGGACGTGTACAAGGAAATCATCTTAAAGAACTATTTCACTTTACGTACAATATATATTCTTCCCCACCAACACAAACAAGTCCCACTGTCTGCTCCCACAGCACTATCGCCATGGCAACCCAACACAACCCAAGAGCTAGAGCCTTACACTGAACCAGTTAGGATCTCAGCCAATACACAGGAACCACTAAGAACCAGCTGACTCTCAACTCCCATCTGTCAAGGTGCCACTGAAGCAACTCATCCCCACCACACCCCCACAACCGGCACTTAAGACAGCATGCACCCCCGGAGAAAAAAAATTCAAGAGCCCAAATCCGCTCATCCCAAGCAAAGCCATAAATTGGGTCAGCTCTGCTGCTAAAAAACAGTGCGGCTCATCTCCACAAAATACCCCGTTCCCACCCCTGCCAAAATCTAGCCGCGCGGCTCCAGATGTAACAGTTCAACACCCTCAGAAGACGTACTTGCTGTGGGGGGTCACGTTCTGCAGCATCCTCGCAGTCCGGGGTTCTGCACCGTCCTTAGCCGCAGCAAGTCCAGATGGCCTCGGGTCCCCTCTGCCCCAGTTCGGCCGTGCCCTGCATAACCCAGGAGGGGGGGCCGGGCCGGCTGTTCTCGGCCCCCCCGGAGAGCTCCGCGGGACCCCGGTTGGCCTGGCACCAATGCACGGCCCTCTTTGCAGTACCCGGGGGAGGCCTTAGCGCCACGGCGTACTGCTCAGGCGGCGGCCGGTTAGAAAATGGCGGCGGCTCAGCGTCAAGGCTTAAGAGTTTGGGATCTGAGAGGAAGGTTCTTCGGCCTAGCAACAGAGCCCAGATTCCTAACACTGCCAATTAAATACGACCTGATGTTGCGTGACCCGGTTTCTTACTTTCTACTACGGATGGTTGAAGTAGCTAATAGCCGGTCCTGGAATCGGATGGCAGCGGATAAGTACAGAGAGAGTAGATTAGAGCGCCGACGCCTCCATCTTTGATCTCTTAAGGGAAGAGAAGGGGGCGGGATGGCGCCGCAGACAGGCCTGGGGGCATTGGGCGGGGCCCAAGAAAGCTGTAAAGGTTGCTATGGGGTCTGCAGTACTCGCCAAAGTTGGTCCCAGGCCAAGCCAAGGGACTTCTCCGAACGGATGGATGTGGATTGTAAGGGCGAACTCCAGAGATTTGCCACCCCAGTAGCTGTGGGCCCGGTATTCCACCCTAGGACTATAGGCCGCCCAGCTCCAGCGCGAAATGGCGCCGCGGAGCTCCGCGCTGCCCCTTTATATATAGTCGGGGGTGGGGGGTGGGGAAAAAGGCGGAGCTCCGCAGCTCCCGCTCACCACCGTGCTCGCGACTTCCCCTCTGGCCAGCGCGCACACGCACGGGGGTAGAGGCCTAGAAGCCCGCCCCTCCACGGGCGACTTCCCCATTGGTGGGCTACAGTAATGACATCACTGGCCTGCCTTCCTCGGTTTCAGTCACCAGGCAGAGCTTCGCGACATTGGCCCATAAGGAAGCCATAGCCCGCCCACCGAGGGCACCAATAGGCTGTACGATGGTCCGGGGACCCAAGAGCGGGAGGAAGGTCGGGGGATGGGAGGGTATAGAAGAGCAGAGGGGTCTCCCACACCTCCTTCCCTTCCGGCCGTCTTCCTTTCCTCCAAATCTGTCTGGCAAGCCAAGCGATTGGTGAAGGCGAGACGGGTAGTGCCATTCGTTGCTCTCTTATTGGCTGGCTGAGCGGGCGATGGGCAAGGGGGGGCAACAGGGATGGGAGCCACGTGGGCGTCGTTGGTCTTGCGCCCGGGCGGGGGCGTGGCTGTTGGACACGACTAGTTGTTGTTCTCCAAGTCGCTACAGCTGCAGCAGTTGGATCCCTGCAAAATGAGAGGAAGGAGACGCCATCTTAGAGAAGGCTACCAGAGCACAGCCTGCTTTTGTGTTCTCGGAACACGGCAATGAAGGGGGCCCACGTCCTTCCCGTGGCTGCCAACTTCCAAAAACCAACTCCTTAAAATCCTGCTTTTCCTTCTCTAACTTAAAAACAATCCACTGAGGCACAAAATCTCCAATATAAATGAAAACCTTGCTTTACGGACACCTTCCTGGTTCCCCCTTTCTCTCCCTTCAAGACTGGACTTCACAGATCTCTCTTCGATCCTCGGTGAGGTAAAGCGAGCTTGGAACAAAAAAGTCACTCTAGAATTCAACAAAACCCCACACTCTACAGGCCCTGACACGGAGGACTTAAAATTGTGCAGCTCTAACGCCCAGCCACCGATCCAGGTTGCATGACCAGGAAGTCAGGTCAAACCCTAGCTAAAGGAAAACCACAAAGTGCCCCAGGCTAAGGTCATAGGTCATAGTCAAACTCCCTCCCCCCCAACCTTTCCATGGCTCTAGCAGGGTTTAACTTGCCATCTACTAGTGTTTCTCCACGGGAAAAAAAAAAAAAAAAGTATCTTCCACAAGTCCTGCAGCTACTTAAGGAACCCTTCCTCTTTGAGGGTCTTTTTTAGGGGGCTTCTCTCAACTCCATTGGGGGTAAGCTTTTGGTACCTCAAATCCTTGTCCCCTCTGGCCTCACATAAGTTGCAATTTAGGGAAGTTAAAGGGGTAACAGGAGGGTCTGGGAATCCTGGGCTGAGCTCAGAGCCAAGATTTGGTTGGACCTTCTAGATGTTAAAATGGCTGCCAGTGGGTGGCCTCTTTTCCTATCTCCTCATCGACCACAAACAGGGCCAATCCTGGTCTAATATGGTGGGTGGGGAACGGAAGCTAGCAGTTGTGCCCCTCATTCCCCAAACTCAGGAAAGCTTAGGTACTCCCCTCGGAAGGGAGGCCACCTTCAGCCCCCACCTTGCTGCAGTCGTGACACAGCAACTTTGCCAAACTTCCTCCCTTCCCCCTTACTAGTCCTGGCACCATTCCCCACTCCTGCTGCGGTGACTCCTCTCTGGGCCCCTCACCAAGCAGTAAAAGGCCTGGAGAGGGGCCTACTCCGGAGGTCGGGGAAAAGCAGGAGGCCATAGCCTTTCCTCCTTACCCCTTGCGCCTGGATTCCAGAAAATCACTCCCACTCCCACTAGATCCCTCCCCTCTTCCCCAGCCCCTCCTGGGCTTCTTAGGCCCTTGCTGAAGCAGCAAGAAAATACTTTTGGAAATGAAAAATTTTCCTTTCACAACAGCCAGCCCAGCATTTTGGGAAAGGCCTGACAGTGGGGTTGGAGAGAGCGAAATGGGACAAAAGAGTAACGTGAAAACTCTGGCGTCGGCTCTGGTGCTGGGGTCACCCCTCCCCCCCAGCCCCGACCTTGAAGTCCCTAGATTGCCCTTTTACATAAGCCAAATTTCTGGCTTATTTTCTCTCCCTGCCCACCAAATGAATCTAAGATACATAGCACTTTGTGGCTGGGGAGGGGGGAAGGGGGCGCTGCTCAGGCCGCAGCATAACCTGCAAGAACAGCTATGTGACAACTGAAAATTTCCCAACATCACTGACACAAAGGGAGCACTGTAACCCTCCCCCCAAGGGTTAGAAAGGAAAAGTGTGTGAGGGGGAGACCCTGAAGCTGAACCCAACTGCATCTTGAAAACTGATTCCCAGGGTTAATACTATACCAAAGGTCATTTTAAAAATATCACACCCTTAGTAGGGATGGGCAGCAGGCACCATTCTCACTTCCTCAGCCCATTAAACTCCCCTCTTCACTCCCCTCAAAATACGTCTGTTCTCACCTGTCTCTGGGTTTCTGCTCCCCTAGGGGACGATGAGGAGGGAAGTCACATACCGGTAACGCAGTCCTCACTGACAGGGAAAGTGGGTGATTGGACACTTCTCCTTCCCCACCATAGGTAACCCCTTGCCCTAGTACAGACCCCAACTTCTCCCACGGTATTAGACGCAAAATGCTTGATTGACGCAACCCTCACCAAACCCTAGGACCCCACTTTATCATCCTACCTATAGGCTGAAAACCTGAATGATTGACATTACCTCACAAGGAAGGCCTTTCTCACCTGGCTCCGGCAACCCTCCCGCGGGGGCTCTGCTGCTCCCCTCGCCTCGGTGTGGGGGGGAGGGTGTAATCCGGGGTGTCCCCCCCCGGAAACTGCAGCGGTGGGGGGGCGGCACCCCTGGCCCCTCCCTTCCTGGGGGGGAAGTTTCGGGGCCGCGCGGCCACGTCAGCAGTGCCGGGATTGGTCAAGGCAGGTCACGTGCTATCCCCCCCCCCACTAGTCATCCGGGCAAGTTTTCCGTAGGTTTTCTAGGAGTACCGTGGAGGCCTGGGGCTCTCTGTATCCCAAACCTAAATCCATGGTTCTGCCACAGTCTCCTCTCTCAACCTAGGTTTCTTCCCAGCGACTGTCGCACTCCCCCATCTCTCCTCCCAGTCCGGGTTCAGCATGGCTACCGCAGACCCAGTGCGGGCAGGGCGCAGGCGCGAGGGTGCGGTCCAAACTGGTAAGAGGAGGGGAGGGGAACCGACGTGGTAAGGTCGTAGGGGCGGTGCGCAGGCGCTAGAGAGAAGGGAGCGCGCTAGCCTAGCTGTAAGACTGATCTCTTAGACTTTGCGGCGTCCCTCTTAGTACCTTCTAGGGTTTTGCGTGCTTAGAGGCGGGCAAATTAATCAGTTTTCTTTCCTCACTTTACCGCCCCCTGTACCTTTGGCCTAATTTCCGCTGAAGGGTGGGCCTTTGGGGCATCTTGGCGTGTGTGGGGGAGGGGCATTCCGGCCTGGACTTGGGAAGTTTCTGCTGCACCTAGATTTGAGGGGTCGAAGGTGGAGCACCTTCTTCCGAATGTAGATAACACCTGCTGTGGGAAACTTTTTAGGGTTGTGCATTCCTAATATCTTGGGTACCACTTCAAGCCATTGTTTCCGTTATTGCCATGGTCGCCTTAATTTTAGGCTCTACTACCTCAATATATGCAAGTTTCTTCCAGCTCGGTGCCCTTGGGATCGCAGCTACCAAACTGATATTCCCAAAACTTGATCTGACCTCAAACTTTCCATATTACCTCCAAGATAAACTACAAACTGGTATGTAAAACTCTTCCTAGTCTAACTTCATCTGGATCTGTCTAGATTGATTTCACATTGCTCATTTTCACAAGACTCTGGACTTGACATTCAGGCTTCTTTGCCCTTTTTTTTTTTTTTTCTCAGAAAGTCCCTCAGAAATTCCTAAGCATGGAATTGCTTTCCGATTCACCTCTTTGAATTCCAGTCACATTTTAAGTCTTTCTCAATTTTTCCATGCCACCCCCACTTTTCCACATACAAAAACTTTTTACAGAGTTTGTGTTTAGTTATGTGTATATTGTTAATCCCTAATGAATGTAAATTCTGAGTAGGGCCTTTGTTTTTTCCTCTGCTTTCTTTCCCCCAAGTGGAACCCCCTAGAGTAGTTAACCAGGAAGTCTTTGTGTTCGTGGGATTCTCTTAGACTAGAAATCAAAGAAAGTGCGAATTTAATTGGAGAAAATTTAGGGATTTTCAGACCATAGGGTAGAAGTCTAAAATATGTCATACAAGAAACACCTTAATTAGGATAGATAATTTAACCATAGAAAAATGTCAGAAAATTGACTAAATTTCAGCTCTTATTGTGACTATACTATTAATTACATTAAATTCCATAAAGCAACAGAAGTGGAGACCACCGGTAATGAAATCCAGAGTAGCTAAATGTTGTAGCAGAGAAAGCCTTTAGATAAGATAATACAGAGAAGCAAGGAAGGGCACGGATGGGATCAGTTCAGTATTAGAGTCCTACCTGATCCGAAGGTTTTTGGAGGCCCCACCTTATTGTATCCAATCAGAAAGCTGAACTGTGATGTCAAATTCATGAAGTTAAAATTCCCCTGTAAATCTGCTCATGATTGATGCCGTCTTTGCTAAATCCCTTTTGTGTTTAGCCCACTATGGCATTCTGCCTATGGTGTCTTTCTCTTTGTTATAACACTTTTAAGGTGCTATGGATTTAGCTTGTCAATCAATGGCATAGTCCCACTTTATGGTTAATTGTAAGTTCCACTAGGGAAATTGTCTTTTTCCTTGTTAATTGTTAAAAACCCTTTCCCTTGCTAACTCTATGATTTCCCAAATCCATTTCATATTTACCATTCCTGGTGTCTAATTTAAAAAGTCCTGAAAATCTGCAAGTTCATTTAATGTCCATTTTTTCTCATTCAATATTACAGATAATTTTGTTGCATATATT
Source organism: Myrmecobius fasciatus (assembly GCA_023553655.1). Taxonomy (NCBI): domain Eukaryota; kingdom Metazoa; phylum Chordata; class Mammalia; order Dasyuromorphia; family Myrmecobiidae; genus Myrmecobius; species Myrmecobius fasciatus. The sequence goes on from JAJPUD010025011.1 coordinate 16,962, forward strand.
TAGTTCTTTTGATTGTCAGTAGATATGATTCCAGGACCTGAAGTCCTTTACAGTCAAACATGAAGCATTTACTATATTGTAGATACTATATTAAACACTGATGATATAAAGAAAAGGCAAAAACAGCCCCTGCTCTCAAGGAACTTATATTGTAATTATTGTTCTGTAAGAAATGACCAGCAGGATGATTTCAGAGAGGCCTGGAGAGACTTGCATGGACTGATGCTGAGGGAAATGAGCAGAACCAGGAGATCATTGTACATGGCAACAATAAGACTATATGATGATCTATTCTGATGGATGGGCATGGCGCTCTGCAACAAAGAGAAGTTTCAAACTGTTCAGTGATGAACAAATCCATATTCCAGGGAGAGGCCTGTGGGATCTGAGTCTGGACCACAACATAGCATTTTTACACTCTATTGATGTTTGCTTGCATTATGTTGTCCTCAGGTTTTTTTTTTCCCTTTCCTGTACAGCAAGGTAACTTTTAAATATGTATACACATATTTGATCTGTCAAATATTTTAACATAATTAACATGTATTAGACTTCATATCATCTAGAGGAGGGGGTGGGAGTAGGAGGGAAAAATTTGTAACAGAAAGCTTTGCAAGGGTCAATATTGAAAAATTACGTATGCATATGTTTTGCAAATAAAAAGCTTTAACAAAAAAACCCCTTATATTCTAATAGAAGACAATAAAAACAAATAAATTAAAACATACTAGATAAAGAGTGGAAGGCTATAGTCCTTGGGGAGCTTGGTGGGCTGGGAGACTCAGAAAAGGCCTTTTGAAGAAGGTGACTTTTGAGCTGCCTTAAAGAAGGCTGGGGATTCTAAAAGATCTCAAGTAATGAGAACATTTCCAGGCCGGAGAAGCAGCTTGATGCACAACCTTAACGATTTCTCCAGATTTAGCCAAGGTACCTCAGTTGCCTCCAGCCTGCTCCTTCAGGCTTCTTTTCTCATTGATAAATTCTTCACAGGATCTTCATTTTGGGGAATGACCTCTGACTAGCCATTCTGATTTCCTTGGACATAGGTACCTCCTTTTGCCCTTCTTCCTTTTTAAGGCTTCCCATTTATTTGTTTTTTTTT
>JAJPUD010025012.1:0-18062 GCA_023553655.1 Myrmecobius fasciatus
ATGAATATTGATGCAAAAATTTTAAATAAGTTATTAGCAATGAGATTGAAGAAAGTCATCCCCAGGATAATACATTATGACCAAGTAGGATTTATACCAGGGATGCAGGGCTGATTCAATATTAGGAAAACCATCGGCATAATTAATTATATTAATAACCAAATTAACAAAAAACATATGATTATCTCAATAGATGCAGAAAAAGCCTTTGATAAAATCCTTTTCCTATTAAAAACACTAGAAAGTATAAGAATAAATGGGCTTTTCCTTAAAATGATCAGTAGCATCTATTTAAAACCAATAGCAAGCATCAAATGTAATGGAGACAAACTAAAACCATTCCCAATAAGATCAGGAGTGAAACAAGGGTGCCCACTGTCACCAATACTATTTAATATTGTATTAGAAATGTTAGCTTCAGCAATAAGAGAAGAAAAAGAGATAAAAGGAATCAGAGTAGGTAATGAAGAAACCAAATTATCACTCTTTGCAGATGACATGATGGTATACTTAGAGAACCCTAGAGACTCAACTAAAAAACTACTAGAAACAATTCACAATTTTAACAAAGTGGCAGGATTCGAAATTAATCCACATAAATCATCAGCATTTTTATGTATTACCCACAAAGTTCAGCATCAAGAGATACAAAAAGAAATTCCATTCCAAATAGCAGATGATAGGATAAAATATTTGGGAATCTATCTGCTAAGGAAAAGTCAGAAAGTATACGAACTAAATTACAAAACACTTTCCACACAAATAAAATCAGACCTAATCAATTGGAAAAATATTAAGTGCTCATGGGTAGGCAGAGCAAACATAATAAAAATGACAATACTACCCAAACTAATCTACTTATTTAGTGCCATACCAATCAAACTCCCAAGAAATTATTTTACAGATCTAGAAAAAAAATAGTAGCAAAGTTCATTTGGAAGAACAAAAGGTCAAGGATTTCAAGGGGATTAATGAAGAAAAAGGCAAATGAAGTTGGCCTTGCTGTACCAGATCTAAAACTATATTATAAAGCAGTGGTCATCAAAACCATTTGGTACTGGCTAAGAAATAAAGCAGTCGATCACTGCCACAGGATAGGCTAACAGGACAACCTAGCCATTAACCTTAACAATCTAGTGTTCGATAAACCCAAAGACCCCAGCCTTTGGGAAAAATATTCTCTATTTGGCAAAAACTGCTGGGAAAATTGGAAACTAGTGTGGAAGAAATTAGGGTTTGACCCATACCTAACACCATATATCAAGATAAGATCTAAATGGGTTCATGATCTAGATATAAAGAGGGACTTTGTAAGCAAGTTAGAGGAAAGTAATATAGTTTACCTCTCAGACCTGTGGAGAATGAATAAATTTAGGTCCAAAGAAGACCTGGAACTCCTAATTGAACACCAGAAGGATAATTTTGATTATGTTAAGTTAAAAAGTTTCTTTACAAATAAAACAAATGTAGACAAGATTAGGAGAGTAGCATCAAATTGGGAAATCATCTTTACATTTAATGGTTCTGATAAAGGCCTCATTTCTAAAATATATAGAGAATTGTCTCATATATATAAGAATTCAAGCCACTCTTCAATAGATAAGTGGTCAAGGGATATGAACAGACAATTTTCAGATGATGATATTAAAACCATCTCTAGTCATATGAAAAGTTGCTCCAAATTACTATTGATCAGAGAAATGCAAATTACGACAACTCTGAGGTACCACTACACACCTGTCAGGTTGGCTAAAATGACAGGAAAAGATAACCATGAATGTTGGAGGGGATGTGGGAGGGCTGGGACACTAATACATTGTTGGTGGAACTGTGAACGGATCCAACCATTCTGGAGAGCAATTTGGAGGTATGCTCAGAAAGTTGTCAAAGTGTGTATAACCTTTGACACAGCAGTGTTTCTACTGGGCCTATATCCCAAAGAGATCTTAGAGGAGGGAAAGGGCCCCACATATGCAAGAATATTTGTGGCAGCCCTTTTTGTAGTGGCTAGAAACTGGAAACTGAAGGGATGCCCATCAATTGGAGAGTGGCTGAATAAATTACCGTATATGAATGTTATGGAATATTATTGCTCTGTAAGAAATGACCAGCAGGATGATTTCAGAGAGGCCTGGAGGTACTTGCATGAACTGATGCTGAGTGAAACGAACAGAACCACGAGATCTTCTTACACAGCAACAACAGTATTACATGATGATCAATTCTGATGGATATGGCTCTCTGCAACAAAGAATTGTCTCAAACCAGTTCCAATTGTTCACTGAAGAAAACCATATACACCCATAGAGAGGGATATGAAATATGGACCACAACGTAACATTTTCATGATCTCTATTGACATTTGCTTGCATTGTGTTGCCTTTCTCTTATTCTTTTTTTTTCTTGTAAAAACGATTTTTCTTGCATAATTTCTCAAGCATTTCAACATTATTAACATGTAGTGGACTTCCTGCCATCTAGGTGAGGGGATGGGACTGGGGGTAAAATTTGTAATGGAAAGCTTTGTAAAGATCAATGCTGGGGAATTACCCATATATGTGTTATACAAATAAAAAGCTTTAATAAAAAATAATTATTTGTTGGGATTTTGATTGGTATGTCACTAAATAAGTATCTTAATTTAGGTAGTATTTCTTTTTTTTTTACTATATTAACATGGGTTACCCATGAGCTCTTGAATTTTTTGCAACTGAACAGATCTGACTTTATTTGTGCGAAAAGTGTTTTGTTGTGTTCATATAGTTCCCAACAGTCCCATGATAAGTAGTCTTCCAAATATTTTATATTATTTATATGTATGTTAAATGGAATTTCTTTTTGTATCTCTTGCTCCTGTACTTTTTTGTAATATATAAAAATGATGATGGATTTATTTTATATTCTGTGACTTTGCTAATGTTTTGAATTGTTTTACATAGTTCTTAGTTGATTTCCTTAAATTTTCTAAGTATACTATCATATCATCTATAAAGAGTGATAATTTAGTTTTCTAATTCCTTTAATCTCTTTTTATTTTCTTGTTGCCAAAGCTAATATTTCTAATACAATATTCAGTAGCAATGGTGAGAATGGGCAACCTTGCTTCACACCTGAAATTATTGGGAATGATCCTAGTTTATCCCCATTACATATGATGCTTGCTCATGGTTATGGATAGATGCTACTCATCATTTTAAGGGAAATTCCATTTATTCCTATGCCCTCTAGAGTTTTTAATAGAAATGGGTGTAGGAACTTGTTAAATGCTTTTTTTGCATCTATTGAGCTAATCATATCATATTTGTTAGTGTTGTTATTAATATAGGAAATTATGCTAATAATTTTCCTAGTACTGAACCTGCCCTGAATGTTTACATAACATTTATTTAGTTATATTGTATTATCCTGGGGATAACTTGCTGTAATCTCTTTAGTTATGTTTTACTTAACTTTTTGCATCAATATTAATTAGAGAAATCAGTGTATAATCTTTCTGTCTTTTGATGATATATGCTCGTGGTATTGGCAGCATATCTGTGTCATAAAAGGAATTTGGTAGAACTGCCTCTTTCCCTATTTTTCTAAATACTTTGTAAAGTATTGGAATTAATTGTACTTTAAAATTTTGGTAGTAATCATATATAAATCAATTGGCTCTGGAGATTTTTTCATAGGGATTTGATAAATAGCTTACTCACTATCCTTTTCTAAAATGGGCCTATTTAAATAATTTATTTCCTCTTCTGTTAATCTGGCCAATCCATATTTTTGTAAGTGGTCCTCCATTTTATTTAGTTTATCAGATTTATTGGCATATATTTGGGTAAAATAATTCCTAATTATTGCTCTAATTTCCTCATCATTGGTGAAAAGTTCTTCCCTTCCATTTTTGGTACTAGTAATTTGATTTTGTTTTCTTTTTAAATCAAATTAACTAAAATTTTATTTATTTTGTTGTTTTTTCATAAAAATAATTCTTAGTTTTGTTTTTTAATTCAATAATTTTCTTACTTTCAACTTTATTTCAGTTTTATTAAGTTCTCCTTTTATTTTCAAATGTTCAAATTTGGTATTTAACCGGAGTTTTTCAATTTATTTTTTTAGCTTTTTTAATTAAATGACCAATTCATTGAACTTCTCTTTCTCTATTTTAAGCAAGTAAGCATCTCTTAAGAACAGCATCAGCTTCATCCCAACCATTAACTATACTGTCTCATTATTGATATTTTCTTGGATGAAATTATCGATTGTTTTAATGATTTGTTGTTTCAACCACTCATTGTTGAGGAATAGATTGCATATGTTCCAATTAATTTTTGTCTATTTTTCCCTGACCTTTTATTGCATGTAATTTTTATTGCTTTGTGATGTGAAAAAGATTTATTTAATATATATGCTTTTCTGAATTTTATTTTGAGGTTTTGTGCCCTAATACAGTGTCGGTTTTTGTACAGTTCCATGTACTGCTGAGAAAAAGTATATTATTTCCTGTCTTCATTTAATTGTCTCCAAAGCTCTATCATATATAAATTTGTAGAATTCTATTTACCTTCATAAATTCTTTCTTATTTTTTATGTGGATCAATTTATCTATTTCTGAGAGAGCAAGTTGGAGATTCCCTACTATTATAGTTTTGCTGTTTAATCCTTTTTGCAGCTCTCTGAAATTTTCCTCTAGGAATTTGGATGCTATACCACTTGGTACATAGATGTTTACTATTTATATTATTTCAATATCTATGATACATTTTAGTAGATGTAGTTTTCTTCCTTATGTGTTTTAATTAGATCTAATTTTGCCCTTGCTTGATCTGAGATCTGGAATGCTAACTTTGCATTTTTTACTTCAGCTGAAGCATAATGGATTCTGCTCCAGCCTTTTACCTTAACTCTGAATGTATCATTATCTTTAAATGAACTCTTGTAAGCAATATATTTGTAGGATTTTGGCTTTTAATACAGTTTGCTATCCACTTCTGTTTTGTGGGAGAATTCATCCCATTCACATTCATGGATAAAATTGCTAACTCCATATTTCCCACCATCTTGTTTTCTCCACTTTATACTTTTATTTTTCTTTTTTCCCTTCCTCCCTTCTCTCCTCCCAGTAGTTTGTTTTTGAGGAACACCTCCCTCAAACAGTCCTCTCCATTTTGGAGCCTCTCTGCCTTTTTTACACCTTTCCACTAATTCTTCAATTTTACATTTTATTAGTCTTTCCCTTTCTTTTCCTCCTATCCCTCCCACTTTCTATAAGAAAGGACAAGTTTCTTTGCGAAATCTAATGTGTCTGATATTCTCTTTTAGAGTTCAATCTGATTGGACACAATGCTCATCATCTTCCCTTCTTTCCGTCAATTATATTAGGTTTTCTTTGCCTCTTCATGAGATTAAACATAATTTTTACCTCCTTTTTTACCTCCTTTTACCTCCTTTTTCTCATTTTACAATAGGATTACTTTTCCACCTCTAGTTTCTTTTTCATATTATCAAAGTAAAATCATATAATGCACACATTCATTAAATATACCTATAATAGCTATATAGTTCTCAGAAGTTCTTTCCTTTTTACCTTTTTATACTTCTCTTGAGTTCTGTGTTTGGAGGTCAAATTTTTTGTTCAGATCTGGTCTTTTCATTAGAAATAGGTGAAATTCACCTATGTCATTGAACGTCCTTCTTCTTCCCTCAAAGATAATGCTCATTGTAGCTGGATAGCTTTTTCTTGGCTGCAATCCAAGTTCCTATGCCTTTAGGAATATCTGATTCCAGGCCCTTTGAACCTGTAATGTAGAAGCTGACAGATCCTGGGTGATTTTAATTATGGCTCCTCAGTAAATGAATTGTTTCTAACTGCTTGCTAATATCTTTTTCTTGGTGTGATAGGGCTGAAATTTAGCCATGATATTCCTTGGGGATTTAATTTTGTGGTCTCTTTCAAGAGGTGATTAGTCTTTCAATGGCTCTTTTACCTTCTGATTCTAAAGCATGAGGGCAGTTTTCTTTCATGATTTCCTGGAAAATAGTGTCTAGGTTCTTTTTTTCATCATGGCTTTCATGAAGTCCAATAATCCTTAGATTGTCTCTCCTAGATCTATTTTCCAAGTCAGTTGTTTTTCCTAGGATATATTTCATAGTTTCTTCTATTTTTTTCATTTTTTTGTTTTTGTTTGATTAATTCTTGAAGTCTTATTGAGTCATTTAATTCCATTTGTTCAATTCTAATTTTTAATGTATTATTTTCTTCAATTACCTTTTTTAGCTCCTTTTGTAATTGGCCAATTTGTTCATTGCAGACTTTTTCCATTTTACCAATTTTGTTTTTCAGTGTACTGTTTTCTTTTTCCATTTCACCAGTTTTGTTTCTCAGTGAATTGGTGTCTTTATCATACCTCTTTTGGAGGGCATTATATCCTTCTTGCACTGATCTCATTTCATTTTCCTATTTTTCTTGTTACTCTCTTTTGAGATTCTTTAAGCAATCTTCCAGGAAAGTCTTTTGAAATAGAGATCAGCTCATGTTTTTGTGTCTTCCTCTGGAATTGCTTTACCTTTATGAACTTCAGGATATGAGGTCTTCTTGTTCTGCATAAAAGCTGTCTATGGTGAGAGTTCTTTCTTGTTTTTTATTCATTTAAAAAAAAAACGCTTGAGGTCTTTTCAAAGCAAAGGAGGGACAGCTGCTTTAACTTGTGCTGGGACAGTTCAGCTGATTGACTTCTGGTGCTGGGTAACTGGGGCTAGGTCCAGTGTTCTCTGTGGTTTACAATCTACCTTTTACAAAAGGCAGGTCTGCTAAAGCACCTGGGTGCCACCAAGGCAAAGTGGCCAAAGATGCTTACAGAAATTTCCCAGGTGCTTGGAAACTGCCACGCTATCAGTCCCAATCCCGGCTTCCCGCCCTGTCTGCACTGCTGTCTGACCTTGTCACACTGTCCCTCTGCCCGACTGAAACAGACTTGTTCCCAAAGCTTCTCCAAGGTAACTTTTGGGAATGTGTAAATATTTGGGGGTGCCTTGATTCCCAGATCAGTTCAGAGACTTAATCTTCTGTTGGTTTGAGAGAAGGTCAGAGGAGGTCACAGAGAGTCATATCTGCACTTTGTCATCTTGGCTCTGCCCCTAATCAGTGAATTCTTTCAAAGGATACACTGCTAATCTGCTGGTTTGTAACCAGGACAGAATAGCCATGTTTTAGATTCCTCCTGGTAGATACTCTGGTGCATGCAGAGCCCACACAGCCCGGGGACTGTGCACTGCTTGTGACTGCTGCTTTGGCTCGGCTCACCTGTGATCACACCACCTGTACTCAGCCTGCCTCCCTCCATACCCAATTGAAACAGATATTTTCTGGAGATTTTCCAAATTATCTTCAGCTAGAAATTTGTTACACTCCAAATATTTTTGAGTTCTGTCACTCCAAAATCAATTCAAAGACTAGATTTGCTGTTAATTTGGGAGGCATGGGGAGAGTCCATAAAAACACATGTCTCTTATCAAACATCTTGGCTCTGCCCCAGAATTCTGTTTTTTAATCCACTCTGCAATTTATTTCCATTTTATTGGGGAGTTCATCCCATTCCCATTCACAATTATTATTATCAGTTCTGTATTTCCTTTCAACTTTTTTTCCTCTCTGTTATTCTTTGGTTTTCTTTTTACCCTTTTACTCCTTAATAGAGTTTTATTTTTATCCCACCCCACCAACTATCTGCCCTATCTTCTATCATCCCTCCCTTCTTCTCATACCCCATTCCCCTAGTGTTTCTGCCCTCCCTTCTTTCCATAATCTCCATTTCCTTTCCTTTTTCTCCTCCTACTTCTTTATAGGGTAAGATAAATTTCTATATCCAAGAGAATAATATGTTATTTCCTCTTTGTGCCAAAACTGATCAGATCAAATTTCAGACAATGTTCATCACCTGTCTTGTTTCTAGTGTAATAGGTCTATCCTACCTATTCATTAGATCTACATAGTCCCATTATACCCCCTCTTTCCTCTTCTCACAAGAAAAACTTTTTTACAATATTAATGTCTTTTTCATTGATTTCATCACATCAGAGTCCCTTAACAACCACACCCTCTCTTCATGTATTCCAACTCTAACTGTCCCAATAAGAAAATTATTACATTAATAATTAAAACTAAGAGTTGGTTTTATGAAAAAAAAAAAAACAAAATAGCTAAAGCTTTAATTAATTTGATAAGAAGAAAATCAAATTGTTAGTCTCAAAAATGAAATGGGAGAACTTTCCACCAATGAAGAAGAAATTAGAGTGATAATTAGTAATTACTTTGCCCAAGTATATGCCAATGCTTGATAATGTAAATGAATTGGAAAAATATTTACATAAAATATAGATTGCCCAGGTTAACAGAAGAGGAAATGAATTATTTAAATAGCCCTATTTTAAAAAATAAAGTTATTTATTAACTCTCTAAGAAAAAAAATTTCCAGATCCAAATGGATTTGCATGTGAATTCTACCAAACATTTAAAGAACAATTAATTCCAATACTATATAAACTATTTGAAATGAAAGAGAAACAAAAAGTCTTACCAAATTCCTTTTATGACACAGATATGGTGCTGATATCTAAAAGAGGTAGGGTGAAAACAGAGAAAGAAAATTACCAATTACCAATCTCCCTAGTGAATATTGCTGTAAAAATCTTAAACAAAACATTAATAATGAGATTATAGAAAGTTAACCCTAGGATAATACACTTTGACTACCTAGGACTGATACCAGGAATGAGGGACTGCTTCAATATTGGGAAAACTTATTAACATAATCAACTACATCAATATCCAACTTTAACCATGCTCAAAAAGTTATCAAACTGTGAATATCCTTTAAACCAGCAGTGTTTCCATTGGGCCTATAAACCAAAGAAATATTAAAGATACATTACAAGGGAAGCATTAAACTGGGAAAACATTTTTACATTTAAGGATTCTGATAAACTTATTATTTTTAAAATATAGATAAAACTGATTTAAATTTATAAGAATTCAAGTCATTCTCTAATTGATAAATTGTCAAAGGATATGAACAGCCAATTTTCAGATGAAGAAATTGAAACTATTTCTAATCATATGAAAAGGTGCTCCAAATCACTATTAATCAGAGAAATAGAAATTAAGACATTTCTGAGACATCACTACATACCTCTTAGACTGGTTAAGATGACAGAGAAAGATGATTATGAAAATGGGAGGGGATGTGGGAAAACTGGGACATTCATACATCGTTGGTGGAACTGTGAATGGATCCAACCATTCCGGAGAGCAATTTGGAACTATGCTCAAAAAGTTATCAAACTGTGCATATCCTTTGATCCAGCAGTGTTTCTACTGGACCTATATTCCAAAGAGATCTTAAAGGAAGGAAAGGGACCCACGTGTGCAAAAATGCTTGTGGCCACCTTTTTTGTAGTGGCAAGGAAGCAGAAACTGAGTGAATGCCCATCAGTTAAAGAATGACAAAAGAATTTATGCTATATGAATGTTATGGAATATTATTATTCTATAAGAAATGAGCAGGAGGATGATTTTAGAGAGATCTGGAAAGACTTACATGAACTGATATGAAATGAAATGAGCAGAACTAGGAGATCATTGTATATGTCAACATCAATATTATATGATCATCAATTCTGATTAGTGTGACTCCTTTCAACAATGAGGTGATTGATGAAGTGAGCCATCTACACCCTGAGAGAGGTTTGTGGGGATTGACTATGAATCACAACATACATTCCCATTCTATTTGATGTTGTTCACTTGCATTTTATTTTCTACCTAATTTTCTTTCCATTTTCATCTGATTTTTCTTGTTCAGTTGAAAAGTTATATAATTATATTAACACATATTGGATTTAACATATATTTTAACATATATAAAATGTATTTGATTGATTGCCATCTAGGGGAGGGAATGGGGAGATGAATGGAAAAATCTGAAACACAAGAATATGCAAAGGTCAATGTTGAAAAATTACCTATGCATACCTTTTGAAAATAAAAAGCTTTAGAAATTAAAAAAAGGAAAATAAAAATATGTATACATGTATAACCAAATTTTTTTAGAAAAAGAAAAATGCTTGTTTTTAGTAGACATCATATACATGTTGACTGTCATTATTATTAATTATTATATAGGGAAAAATTTCATAAATCTTCTGTTACTTTGCTATGTAGAAGAATCTCTGAATTCCAAATAAATAAAAAACACCTATCCCCCCAAAAAAACATATACATGGATAATTTTTCAACATTAAACCTTGGAAAATCTTGTATTATAATTTCTCCCCCTTCCTGCACCTCCTCCCCTAAATGACAAGTAAACATGGTAGAAATATATGTCAAATCCAATATATGCATGCATTTTTATACATTTTTGATGCAGAAGAAAATCAAATCAAACAGGAAAAAAAGAGAAAGAAAGCAAAATGTAAGCAAATAACAGCAAAAAGAGTGAAAATTCTATATTGTGAACCACACTCATTTCCCATAATGCTCTCTCTGGGTCTTTTTGGATCTCTTCATCACAAGATCATTGAAACTGATCTGAATCATCTCATTGTTGAAGGATAGCCATATCTGGATTTATTTTTGAAGTCAGTTGTTTTTCCAATGACATATTTTGCATTTTAAAAAAGTCATTCTTTAGGTTTTGTTTTAATATTTCTTAATTTCTCATAAAGCCATCAGCTTCCATATGTTCAATTCTAATTTTCAAGGAATTATTTTAGTGGGTTTTTAACCATTCTTATCAATTTAGAAAATTCTACTTTTGAAAGCATTCTTCTCATTGTCTTATTTGTCCTTCCCTTTTAATCACTCTTATTTCTCTTCCTAATTTTTTCTCTGTCTTGATTTTCTAATCTTTTCTGAGTTCTTCTATAGCCTGAAACCAATTCTTGTTTTCTTGAAGGTATTGGATGTAGGAACTTTGATTTTGTTACCTTTTTCTCCAGTGTGTATTTTGATCTTCCTTGTAACCATAGTAACTTCATATGGTTAGAAGAATTGTTTTTTTTTTGTTGTTGTTGTTGTTGTTGTTTGCTCATTTTCCCACCCTTTTACTTGTGTGTTTTATTTGATTGAGGGTGCAATTTTCCAAGATTCAGGCATTTTGTGTGGCTTGTTTCAGAATTCCTTCTATGTACCTGTAAGTTTTCAGTTCTTCCAAGGTGATAGAAAAGTGGGTTTACTTCTCTCCTTACTTATTCTCTGCTCTGTGAGGTGCCACAAGCATTCATTTCAGCCTGGAAACTATGAGGAGCATGCCTGTTGGGGATGGCTGAAAATTGTGATGCTTCTCTCTGCCCTGAATATGATGATGTCTTTTGATTTATATGTAAATTGCTTTTAAATGAGGCAAAGCTGCACAAATTTGTCAGTCTCACTCTCCCTTTCCAGAGCCACCACTGTTAAGTGACAGAACAGAGTTAAGAAAATTCTAGGAAAAATACCTGGAGCAGAATAGATGTTTCTATACAATATATATAGAACTGATCAAGGAGTTTGGTACTGTCAGTTGTGGAAACGTATGGAAGATTATGTCAAAATTTGCTTGCCCAGAGAAATTCATCCATATAGAATGTCAGTCTCATGATGGCATGCTTGCTTGAGTTCTGGATAATGGACAATAATTTTGAGCTTTCCCAGTCACCACTGGAGTGAAGCAAGGGTGTGGTGATTGCTTCCATACTTGTTTTTAGCATAAGGTTTTCATCCATGTTAAATTCCTTGTTTGAGGACATTCATGGAATGGAAGTTAGCTACTTCACAGATGATAAATTCTTCAACTTGAAAAGGTTACAAGCCAAAACTAAGGTGGAGGGAGTATTGTGAAGGGTTTTTTTTTTTTGTTTTGTTTTGTTTTGTTTTATTTTGTTTATAGAAGATTATGCACACATTGCATTCTCTGAAGCTGAGATGCAAAAAAAAATATATGGAACAATTCTATGCTGCTTGTACTAACTTTGGCCTCACAATCAGCAACAATTAAAACAAACAAACAAAAAAAAAAAACCACAGGCTCTCCATCAGCCAGCACCACATCATTCATTTGTAAATGCTGAAGTTTTGAATGCAATGGATTCGTTTTCTTACCCTGGCAGTATACTTTCCAGGAATGTCCACATTGGGGCAGCTAGGAGGCACTGTGGATAGAACACCAGCCCTGAAGTCAGGAGGACCTGAGTTCAAATCTGGTCTCAGACACTTAATATTCCCTAGCTGTGTGTCTCTGGGCAAGTCACTTACCCCCAATTGCCTCAGCAAAAAGCAAACAAAATAAAATGAAACAAAAACAAACAAACAAACAAAAAAAAGGAATGTCCACATTGATAATATTGACACTGACACACATATTGCCAGAGTTAGCTGAATGTTTAGGAGGTTCTTAAAAAAAGTTTGAGAGAGAAGACATATTAGACTTACTACCAAATTGAAGATCTACAGAGTTGTACTGATGCTTGTATTCAATGAACTTTATCTTCTTTTGGGGGGAAATGGGTTTGTGAGAGAGGTTATTGATCCTTGAATCCATTTCTGGAGTAAACTCCCCCTTGAGAGCACTAATTCCATCTATATTTCAAATCATCTTCCCCCATGCTTGGAAACCTTTTTTCTTGTACATTTCAGTGCACTGCTATATTCTCTACCATTGCTTTCCTGCTTGATTTCTCTTTCCTTCATATAGCTGGGCAGAAACAATCTTTGATACATCTTGCAGTATTTGGGGGATTCATAAATGATACACTGCTATGGAAGGTTTAGAAAGGAACATCCCAAATCAAACTATTCCTTGGAAACTTTTAAGTTGTAACATTTTTCAGGTTTTGTTTTTGTTTTTAAATTAATTGTTTTAAATAAAATGAGGAGGTAAGATGAGGTTCAGGACAGTGAGTGGTATTATGACATAATGTTATGATGTTCAGTGTTTCTGTCTTCTAATTCTGTCAGTTAAAGTTTTCCTACTTTTGAATTATATTTCCTTCGAAGTTTGTTACTTTGGAGAAATATGAAGATTGTAAAATTACCAAAAAAGATTTTTTAGAAACTTCCCCATATTAAAACCTATGTTGTTTTTAAGCCTCCACTCAATGTTGCTCCTGGGTGAAGCTTTTCAGCAATCCTTTTGGTGACCTAGGAATATTCCATTATTTTGAATTCTCAGGTAACACTGGTGTATTATCTATACTACACAATTGTATACTCTATTACATGCTCCTTTTTGAGTCATTTTTTAATAGTATAAAGTCTTTAGGAAATGTATGATATTTTCCATAATATGTCAGTGGCATACTATACTTATTTAATAAATGTCTCTTTAATTGCTTTCAAGTGAACATGTTTAAAGACATTTTTAATTTAACAAGTATGTGGTAAAGAATTAATTTTCACTATATGCACTAGGTACCAAATTTCTCCCCATTTTTATGGCACAATGTTTTATCTTATGCTTATATAAATAATACACTCTTAAAGAATATAATGCTATGGGCATGAAAAGAAGTTAGAACAATGATATCATTTGAGTTCCATATTTTCCCTATCTATTCATTATTTACTTCATGCAGATGAATACCATTCATGCATATCAATTAAAGGCTTTTTACACAATCATCAATTGACATATCAATGCTTACTATTTGGTAAAGTTTTATGGTTTTGTTTAGTGCAGAATAGAAGAAAAAAATATGATTGTTAATTGCCTATACCTACAATACATAAAAGATTTCAGTAATGTTTATTCTATCAGCTATATTTCTACTGGTTAAAATGACACCCAGGAGCAAAAAAATTACTTCAGTGACTATCACATTCCAAAAGAGATGAGAATATTCCCTGAGGTTTCGTTTTTCATTGGTAAACAAATTTAGCTCTTTTCAAACTATTTTGCTGAAACAATTTTAATATTGTAGATAATAATACTATAATTAAAAACATCATAGATACTTAAATCTGTTCATATCAATTAAGACGAGTAGGTACATCATTCCTAAAAAGGAGAGATTATTAGTTTATTAGGACAGGATGCTTCTTATTTACTAAGCGCACGCATCACTTCAGTATTTATTTATTTATTTGCTTTTTGTTTTGTTTTGCTTTTAGCTACAGGTAAGCCTTAAGGGCCATTTATCAAATAAATACTCTTTTCAGAATTATTATTTTTATTGTACTCACTTTGAATATTCTTTAGTATTTATTACCTGAGTCAAATAAAAGGAGGATGGAATACTCAACTTATTGATTTCAATTGTGCTTAGCATATTATAGATAGTTAATAAATGATTGTTGATTGCTCACTGAACTGAGGAAGGAGATCTACTGATTTCTAATATATGGTAACTCAAGAACCATTTATATTTATTTTGGAAGTGAAGCAAAAAGTTAAACATGAACCCATTATATATATAGTTGGAAAAAAGTTATTTTTTCTTAAATCATAATATCATCAATGTTGATCTAGTAAAAAGTAATGAAGCTACTTTACTAATATATTTCTGCTGTCCCAATTGTTGCCATGGGAATATAATGACTGATGTACTTTTCAGTAGGCCTGGCAGATGAACAGTAGTTCTTGAGATAGTAGGAACATTGTTTCTGATTTTGAATGGATATATGGTAGCTTCTGGAAAGAAAAAATCAATAAGAATATGGCCAAGAAAAGAGGTGAGCCATAGTTTAGAGACAGTCATCCTTGAACTATTAACTGCTCTTTATTTTCATCTCTATTCTTGGCTTTTCTTCTTTGAATTCTTTATCAATGTTTCTGGTATTTTACTTTTTCAGTTGGGTCCACCTCTGTGACGGAAAGGACCATACTGCAAATGAGATTTTCTTGTCAAAAAAATTGAAATAATTTGCCATTTTTTTTTCTCTAATAGTTTAAAGCAAACAGAAATTAAGTGACTTGGCCAGGGTCACACAGCTAATACATGTTAGAGTCTGGATCAACCTTAATAAGTTCAAAATAACAAATAGAAATCTCAGGACCAGTTTAATAATATGCCTAGGCCAAAATCTGAGTCATCATAATTGCCGGTAGAGCAAAATTATGTTCCAATAATTATAACAGATGTATTAAAATCCATTTAAAGTTTTCAAAGTTCTTTTCATATGTTCTTATATTAATTGAGTTTCACAATGTCCCTGTAAATAACACACTTTTGATATTTTCAAGTCATGTAATAAATGTAAAAAATAAGTTTCAGAGAAGTTGAATGACTTGAAGAGGTCAAAGAACTGGTAAGTTTCACAGATAAGAATGGGATCAAGACTTTCATCTTCAAGTTTTTAAAAGAGATTTAACAAGTAGCTTGATATCTTTTTTTGTTCGTTTTTTTAAAGATCCCTCTTAAATGAACTTTTAAAGTCAGGGGAAAGCAAAAGAATGATTGGATTCATGATTTTTTCTGTCTTTGAAAAAAATCAAGTAACTTATATGAAGGAGAGGAAAGAAGATTATATAGGTGTATAATTTGGGCCAAAGGAAATAAAAGAAAGAAAAGAAGTAAATACAAAATAAAATGTTGTATTAAAAAACAAAATAAGTATATAGTGTGGAAAAAGTACAACATTTATAAGAATGAAGATTACTTGTATCTAATTTTTTAAACTATATGGATGACAACATAAAGTCTATGTAGTATTTTGGGAAAGATTAATTGGAAAGCTTTGTATGCATCTTCATAGTAAATTATTTCTTTTTTTGTCTTTTTATTAATACTTTTTTATTTGCCAAACATATGTAAGGGTAATTCCTAAACATTAACCCTTAAAAAGCTTTCCGTTACAAATTTTCCCCCCTACTCCCCACCTCTCCCCTAGATGGCAGGATATCCACTACATGATAATTATGTTAGAATACTTAAGAAATTGAATATATGTATAGTTACTACATCATTTTTGTGCAGGAGAAATCATATCTACAAGAAAGAATAATCCGATAAAGGAAATGCAATGCAAGCAAACCTCAATAGAGAACATGAAAATGTTATGTTGTGGTCCACATTTCACATCCCTCTCTCTAGGTGTATATGGCTCTCTTCACCGAACAATTGGAACTGGTTTGAAGCATTTCATTTTTGAAGAGAGTCATGTCCACTAGAACTGATCCTCATGTAGTATTGTTGTTGCCGTGAATAATGATCTCCTGGTTCTGCTCATTTCACTCAGCATCAGTTCATGCAAGTCTCTCCAGGCTTCTCTGAAATCGTCCTGCTGGTCGTTTCTTACAGAGCAATAATATTCCATAACATTCATATACCATAATTTATTCAGCCACTCTCCAATTGATGGGCATCCATTCAGTTTCCAGTTTCCAGCCACTACAAAAAGAGCTGCCCCAAACATTCTTGCACATGTGGGTCCCTTTCCTTCCCTTATGATTTCTTTGGGATATAAGCCCAATAGAAACACTGCTGGGTCAAAGGGTATGCACAGTTTGATAACTTTTTGAGCATATCTCCAAATTGCTCTCCAGAATGGCTGGATCCGTTCACAGCCCCACCAACAATGCATCAGTGTCCCAGTCTTCCCACATCCCCTCCAACATTCATCCTTTTCTTTTCCTGTCATTTTAGCCAATCTGACAGGTGTGTAGTGGTACCTCAGAGTTGTCTTAATTTGCATTTCTCTGATCAATAGTGATTTGGAGCAACTTTTCATATGACTAGAGATGGTTTTAATTTCATCATCTGAAAATTGTCTGTTCATATTATTTGACCATTTATCAATTGGAGAATGGCTTGAATTCTTATAAATATGAGACAATTCTCTATATGTCTTAGAGATGATACCTTTATCAGAACCTTTAAATGTAAAGATGATTTCCCAATTTGACGCTTCCCTCCTAATCTTGTCTGCATTAGTTTTGTTTGTACAGAAACTTTATAACTTAATATAATCAAAATTATCTATCTGGTGTTCAATTAAAAGTTCCAGAACTTCTTTGGACATAGTAAATTATTTCTAAGAGAAATGTGCATTGGCATTCCAATTATGCAGAAAAAAATCTGATCAGAGAACCAAGAAAAATTTAATGCTGTTACCTTCACAAAAGTTGCTGTAAAAATACAAGTAAATGAAGGTAAAATAGAAGAATCAGGGGAAAGGAATAAAAACAGGGGGAGGGGAGCTAAAGGGTAGAGTATTGCTTGGGAGAGAGGGTCATCAAAAGCAAAGTACTGAGGAGGGGGGAAGGGAGAAAGGGGAAAGGAAAGGGGAGTATTGTTTGGGGGAGGGGTCATCAAAAGCAAAGTACTGAGATGGGGGGAAGGGAGAAAGGGGAAAGGAAAAAGGAAAACATAACTTGGGTAAATAAGATGGCAGGAAATAAAGAATTAGTTATTCTATCTGTGAATGTGAATGGGGTGAACTCTCCCATAAAGCGGAAGCGGATAGCAGACTGGATTAAAAACCAGAATCCCACAATATGTTGTCTACAAGAAACACATTTAAAACATAGTGACACATATAAGATGAAGGTAAACGGCTGGAGCAGAAAATATTATGCTTCAGGTGAACAAAAAGAAGCAGGGGTAGCAATCCTTATCTCATATCAAGTAAAAGCCAAGATAGATCTACTCAAAAGAGATAAGGAAGGAAACTCTATTTTATTAAAGGGTACCATAGATAATGTAGCAATATCTATACTAAATATATATGCACCAAGTGCAATAGCACACAAATTCCTAGGGGAGAAATTAAGAGAGATGCAAGAAGAAATAGAAAGCCAAACGATACTAGTGGGGGATCTCAACCTTGCTCTCTCAGAATTAGATAAATCAAACTACAAAATAAACAAGAAAGAAACTAGGGAGATAAACCAATTGTTAGAAAAGTTAGGTATGATAGATCTATGGAGAAAGTTGAATGGAGACAGTAGAGAGTTTACTTTTTTCTCAGCAGTCCAAGGAAACTCTACAAAAATTGACCATGTATTAGGGCATAAAAACCTTAAAATCAAATGCAGAAAGGCAAAAATAGTAAATGCATCCTTTTCAGATCATGATGCAATAAAAATCACATGCAATATAAG